>LKNJ01001065.1:0-41846 GCA_002120245.1 Maccullochella peelii | reverse complement strand
CCCCCCCCCCTATTTCTTTCTTTTGCCCCCTTTTTTCCCTTCTTCCACCGCTGCCCTTTTTTCCCTCTGTTCTTCCTCATCCTCAGCTCAGAGGCGGATAACAAAAGGCGTAGTCGGTGGCAGACAGAAGAGTGAGCGTGCGAGGCAACGCGTCGGGTGGCGCGGAGCATTCATTTCCGGAAGCCTCCACTTTGCCTGGCGTTCCCCAGAGAGAAGGAGACAGTCAGAGACATCTATCCGATTCTTTTTTTTCTTTTTCTTTTTCTTTTTTTTTTTTTAGTCTGAGGGGGAGGAGTTGTGAGGTGGGTGGCAGGATGGGGGGACGGGGTGGAGGGGGTGGGGGTAGTCAGTGGTGTGTTTGGGTACATGACAGGCAAAAATGGCATGGGAATGTTTTCAATATTACTTTGTTAATATTCGCTGCAGTTTGGCATTTTATGGCAATTAATATCTGGATTCTTTGCTTCCAACTGTGCCTGAAGCTTTTTTTCAGGTTAATAGAAGCTGTTTTATGTCTGACTGAAGCTTGTTGCGTTTGACACTGACAACTTATTGCGTGCCAAGCTTGCCGCCATGGTGGCAGAGTTCGGCGGGTAGGTGGTAGGGTCTGTCTTCAAGGTTGTTGCAGTCAGTGTGGAGTTTTACCTGTGTTCTCATCAATGCTGAGCAGCCACAGAGCAGAGCCTCAAAGCTCTGTGGTAGTTTTACTTGATATCTGACCGAACACTATCGGTGCTTGCACCTGTGGTGGAAATCCAGCGGATGAGCCTGCTAGGTGACTCTCTGCGACCATCAGTCAGCGCAAATTGACTGACGGACCGTCCAACAGACGGGTCCGGGTCCAGCCATCCTGGAAGAGAGAAATGTAGACTGATGATCAGCCGACGCTCTTTAGGACAAAGAGGCGAGCCTGTGTGCTTGGCTGGGGGGCTTTTCCTTTTCCAGCACAAAGGCTAGTTAGCACAGAGCAGGCAGCACAGGCTTGTCTGTTTGTCTGAGCCTCTGCTTCTGCTTCTGTCTGGGTGCTGCGATGAAGATCATTTGTCCAACAAATTTACCTCTTTGTCTTCCTTTGTCATCTCTGTTCTCTTTTGCTGCCGCTGTTGTTGTCTGGTGTCTCGTGGGATTTAATGTCAGCATTTGTCTGAAAATGTTTCTACCTTTGCGTGTCTTTGTGTGCACAGGAATCAAGCTGAGCCTTCTGCACACAATAAGTTATCTGCAGTGGAGGAAAAGGAGGAAGATGGGAACCTTTTTCTCTGTCCAGGGCACAGAGCCGCTTTGTTTTTTGATTGCATCCCATGCCTCATGAACGACAGACACTCTGTGGCCGTGGGTGCCTTTGGGCAGAAATTGGGTACAGTGAAAGTGGTTGAGGAAGGGACAGTGTGTGTATGTGTGTGTGTATGTGTGTGTGAGGCAGAGAGAAAGAGAGAGAGAAAGGTGTCAGTGCCACTCAGTGCCCTGCAGCTGACTGCGGCTCCTCAGTAGACTCTGTCGTACTTCACCTGCTCCCTGAGACCCTAACTTGTGAGCTCTCTTGATAAAAAATCACGGGTTAGGCTCTTGGGACGCGGGCGGAGGGCACAATCGACTTTCTACCGAATGTTCCAAGGGTGGAGTTGGAATGAAGCACCAACTGATTTACTGTTAAAAATGTATAGGGACATTGTAGAGAAAGGAAGGAGGAGGAAACATGAAAAGGAAGTAGTTGAGTGCAATAAAGAGCAAATGTTTGTAGGATTTTGGTTTGATCAGCTCATTTATAAAGTGTTAGGTAAACTGTAGCCCCTATGGAACTGTATATATAGGAATGTTCATGTTTGGTATAGCCGAATGTTTTGTTTTTCCCAAAAATTCATCAAAAAAGCCTTTTGTAATCGCAGCACCGCCATCGCTACAAAACTGAAACACTCGTCTACACTGCACTGTGTTCTCAGCCAACATTGTAATCTCTCTTTGTGTCAACATCTTTGTTTGAATACCGTTCGAGTAACACATGATCTGATTAGAAATGGCAGGACACCAACCACTCCAAACCACCACACCCCAGACTCTTGCTGATTAACCCCTGTCCACAGCACAGTATCTCAGAGAGCCAATATATATTTGATCCTCCATTACCAAGGCGGTCGCTCTGAATTTGATCACTCCAGCTTCATTCAGACGCTACAGGAGCAGTCTGCGACGAATGCCACATCTGCCGCTGCTGTTCTACATATTGTAAAACTAAAGATTCTGATACACATGTTGTACAGTTTTGTTGTTAGCAGTGGGCTAACTTAATCCCTTCCTGGCAGCAAACTCATGTATCTACTCCTTGTTTCTTTTTTTTTTTTACACACAGTTATACTGCTTCATAATTGTCAACTTTTCTCAGCCAGCTATCAGAACATGTTAAAATATTTGACAGTTATTATATTGTTTTCCAAAATCACTATCAGAATTTAGCATCTAATAACATTTCTCTGAGAAGTAGAGCATTTAAAAAAGCAAGTTCCAACTCACCCACTGATTTGCAAATAGACGGAAACCCCAGGTACAAAAGCCAAAATTGTATTATTATCACAATTACATTTTTAGTAGTAACTGGAATGATCAAAAACTGTATTTAAATTGTCAGTGAATGATAGTAGACAGAAAGTGCCATCTTCCATGCATTAAGTTGCTGACTGTGTTAAAATCAGAGAACAGAAGACAGAAAGCTTACAGTATGTGAAATAAAAATCAGTGAGCACATTTTTAAAATGTTTAATCAGTTCCACAGAAATTTTGTTGCTTCCTTAATTTGATCATTTCTGTCGGAATTTGCCATTGTCATGAGATGTCACAGCCAAATTGGTTAATGGTCTGAATCAATATTTAAACTGGAGGCGTAGGACAACTCAGACAGACATTGTAATTCAGCAAAAAGGTGAGGTGGCAAAAAGAAAAGATTGAACATTGAATAGAAACTGAAAATATTGGACTGGTCTCATGTGAACACGACTAAAGAAGCGCAATTACAATAAATTAGGCCTGCTAAAAAATAGTTATTTTCCTTTATGCTGTTCAAAGGTGTGACTTCATTCACCATTACAGCTTGACCTGGTTTTTAAATTTTCAATTTTTCCCAAGGCAGCATGCTTTTCTGAAAACCTAATTTCTGCTAAATTACCCATATTAGGAATGCAGTTCAAAACAATTGATTTTCTCTCTAATACCCTCCTCTCCATCTCTCTGCCAGTCTCCAGTCTCTTTCGCTCCCTAATTATGTTTTTTTTTTCTTCCCGTCTCCCCATTTGGTTTCATAGTGAACAATGCCGATGCCAACTAATCAGTCTGTGCCTATGCCACAGAGCCCCCAGCAACAGCTGAAGGAGTGCCATGCCCCGTGAATACCAAACAGCCAGGCACAGTGCGACAAGTGCTGAGCAGTCAGACGCAGCACAGCCAGAGCGGAGCTGGTGCCCACAAAACAGCCAGACAGTTTTATTAGGGTCTGTCTGACATGCAGCAAAGTCTGGCAGCAGCCGAGCCCACTGATGAAATCCTCACCGCTCCCCCAACAGTAACAAAGCAGCATGCGCAGAGCAATCCGCCAAGGATCCAATAAATATCACCCCGTAAAAATCAGCTAGCGGCTAGTTTGTAACTCCTCTGAATGGGGAATACAAACTTTGTTCAAAGTCAAACTAGTTCTCAATAAGCAACTGCTAAATAGATCTAAACATTATACTGCATCTGACGCATCAGGGGGAAAAAGACATCCTGCTGGGAAATTCTGCTAAAACCTTTTCTGTAAAAGCTGCTATTCTTTGACCTTTTGAGCATAATGTTTATGAAACCTGTTGATGCTAAGGTTATGTCTTTTGTTTGCCTTTCTACCAAGTTGATAATTAATATTTTCAGAAGAAATGCAGAATAATTATCCTGCTTCATTTTTTTTATGTCAGTGTGGCTATGAATTACTGAAGTGTATAAAATATATATTTGACATAGGAATTGGTTTGTTTAAAATAAGCTGTGCTTGTAATTTTGCTTTATTCTGGAAATAATTCCTTTTAATACCTTTTAATTTTAATATAATAAGATAAGATCAGATGTCAAGGTCAAATTACTTAACAGCAGTGTGCAATATTAGCTGTTTTTTGTCCTTCAATAAAAACATTTATGTACTGTGTTTTCACAGAACCAGTCAAACTATTTTACTAAAATGAAAATTATAAATCAGTGACAATTTAGATGAGAGAATTGAGCAAGTGGGATGTTAAAATCTGCTTAGTAATTGATCAAAAAGCAGAAATTCAGCTCATGCTTCATTTTGTGCACAAGAAACTAATGCAGTGCCTCAGCAAAATGTATAATTTAAATATGGTGTCATACACTTTTATCATTGCTAAACAAAGAGCATTCACTGTGTGGTTTCTATACTCAGCTAGTCTTCGCGTTCCTGCAGGAAAGATTGATTCAGACTTTGAATAGGTGTAGATAAACCAAAGGCTCCAGCTGATGGACCCGAGTGTGTGCGAGAGATTACACTCCATTGTTCAGAGGTGGTCATGTAACACACTGCGCCGCCACATCGCTCCCCGATAAAAGTAATAAGGACAGATTAACATTTATCCCCCACATTTGGATTTGGGCTCGAGCTGACATGGAAATCAGATGGATTTAGTGAATTAGAGGGTTTTTTTTGTTTGCATTGATTGTCAGGTTGTGTTGTCTGGTGAAGCAGCTTAGTGTTCAGTGGATCTCTTATCGGAGCTGGATGGGGGGAGGAGGTGCGTTGCGTCAGGTATGCCTGATAGTGGAGCAGCGTGGAACGGAGGGGGGCAGGGTTGTGGGGGGCGTCTGAGTTTCCAGACACTGCGGCAGGAGGCCAGACAGTCACCTGAACACACACACACACTCACACAGAAGTGTGCCTATGACACCACGCACATGCAAAAACATACAGACACATTTTATACACAAAGCCCCCCCGCTTAAAGACTGCACTAAAACCAATTCAGTTCTGTTTTTAATTCAATCAAGGGTATAAATTGTAGTGTCACTCGTAATGTAATTACCCCTGTGCATCGAAAGCACAAAAGTTTCTTTATTATTCTCTGGGCGACAGGGATGAGAGATAAACTCCATTAACTTTTTCAGATTACAGTAAGTGCTGTGGGAGGTGGGGGTGTCGATCGAAAGGACAGTTGAGCTGCGCTGAGACTGGAGGATTTTCATGGCGGGCCTGTGGGCACAGAGCAGGAGTCTGGAAAGTGGGGCTGATGATTGAAAACCAAACAACAAAGCTCAGAGGGAGCAGACTGACGGCCTGGCAGGCCAGAGGTCTCAGCACAGCCAACTGGAATGCTCCCAGACCTGGAGTGTTGTGTGTGTGTGTTTGTGTCTGCTTGTGCATGTCGGCATTGCACATGTGTGTTTGTATTGTCTAAAGGTCCTCAATATTTGAGGATGCGGTCCTCCTTGGCCGGCTCCCTCCCCGGGTCCGGACTTATCTCCCCTTCTCTCTCTGATCTGTGATTCACTTCGGAGGCGTTGCCTGGGAAACCTGGTATCTGGCTAGCAGCTTGATGGAGTTATTGAACTGTAACTGGCTGGGATAATTATGCTCTGTCTTGCAGGTTTGCTATCCAGTGCCTGGGACTTGAATGTGACCTATAGCGGGCCGGCATTGTCGCCACAGGCAAAAGCTTTTAACCCCTTGGCCACCAGACAGCTGAGCTGTTGTAACTTAGGTAGAGATGCCCAATCAGAGTTTACACTTTCAGCCTCTCTCTTTCTTTGGTACGCCAACGCTGCATTAGTGATACAGTCAGTTATTTTGTAAACTATACCAACTTCTCACTGTAACTCTAGCAGACACACATGTTCAGCTAGCCTAGTCACATTCTGGTGGTTTGCTTTGTGTCCCTGAAAAAGGTCATGACCACAAATTCCTAGTGTGTCCTCAAGTGCGTCCGCTCAGCCCTTGAGCAGGTGGACACTTGGATAATCACGGCGTGTTTGCTCTGATTTTGTACGGATCGTCTCTGATATTCTGCCACAAAAGAGCTGATGTTTCAGAGATAAATTCTGCTACGTTTTGCTCTCACTTTCAAATTTTCCAAAGGGTTTTCCCATCCTTGTAAAGGCAGTGAACATGGCCGACCCTCCTGTATTTTCTATTTTCCCACACTTATTCTAAATTGCTATCATTATCTCTTCTTGTCTAGGAGCCCTGGCAATTGTCTGTCTTTCTCCGCACTCAAAGGTAAGACCAATCACAACTTGCATTTGCAACACAACAACAAAGTCCAAAACCTTACTTTCTTTTTCCGTGTCATCCATTTTGTTAGCAGACGAGAGTGGAGAGTGTTTTGGGTGTGTGACTGCCTTGTTTTGCTTGCGCACTTGCAGCAGTAGAGTGAGTCAGTAAAAGTGTCAGACTGCCGTAACAGACGGCGTGCGCGAGATAATGAGCCTGGAGTCATTTGGAAGCCGCTCAGCTCGGCCCAGGTGCCCACTGTGCACAGAAAGAGAGCAGACGACCTTTTACTCAGCTCCGTCCCACTGCAGTCACTTAAAACAGTGATGGATGTTTCCCTTAACACCCCGCTCCTTCTCCTTTTCTCTCCACCCTCCCTCTCTCTCATCTCACTACCCCCCCCTTTCTCTCCTCTGCTCCAACACCCCTCTCCCCTTATTTGTCCCTTTTCCTCTTCTTCTTGTTTTCCTACCATCCTTTGCCTTTTACAGCCCTCCTATTCTCTCTGTTCTTCTAGAGTGATGAGGAGAAATAGGAAGAAGAAAGGTGGGGGTGGGAGGGGGGCATTTCCTGCCAGCACAAAGTCAAGTCCCCCCTTCCCTCCCCTCAGCTCCTCATTAGTATGCAGCGGCTGTTGCTCAGGTGACATGGCCACTGGATCCGATCCCGACTGCAGGAACATGGGCAGCGTGGCGGAGAGCGGGATAGCAGGTAAGGACAATGAGAGCAGGCTCAAGAGGGAGGGAGGAGAGGGGGGAGGACAGGAGAGGGGTGGGAGGCAAGGGATGGACTTCTTTGAAGGACTTAACACCCCCACACATAGCCACACTTATACACTGCTGTAATGCATACACACATATTTTCAGGTTCAGTAAAGGACCATACATGTCTCTTTAATTAAAATAACTATTGCTATCTGCTGAGTTATGCGAGTTGTTGTAGTAATAAATATCTGGGAGCATGCAGTTTTCTCTGTTAATAAAGTACTTTACTTGGTGTGTGTCGTTTCCAAAATGCATTCATTTACAAATCATTTTTTCTTGTATTTTCTGTCTTAACAAAAAATGTAATAATTGTAGATGTGACAATATCTACTTTATATATTGTAAATAGAATGATATCAATAAATGTCTCTGTTGAATGTGTTCTGTGTTTGGTTATTTAGAAATATAATGTTTTATTCCATATAAGCAAACAATGAAGGAATCTTGCAGTTTCCCCTCAAAACATGTTCATTGTTTTCACTTGTGAGGTTTTCATTCCCCTTGATATGTAGGATATTGGTTTAGTTGCCAAAGGCAACAAAGAGAGAGGTGTATTAGACAAATACTCACACACTCTGTAAGTGTGTGTGTCAGAGGAGGAGAGAATAGAGAGAGGGTAAGAAAGGGAGGAAAGAGTCTGTGTGTAGGTGTTTGCTCTATTTGTGTGTGAGAGAGAACTAGAGACAGACTTTGTGTGTGTGTGTGTGTGTGTGTGTGTTGGGGGAGCAGTGCGGCCAGGCTGCAGATATCATCCATCTCCCTGTCACCGGCCCAAGGGCTGCTGGGAAAGTGGCAGACAGCTCTGACAACAGACGCTGCATCCTAATTTTCCGACACAGAACGCTTGAAAAACCTGCGCTGCTCCTCCCTCACCACCCTGTACGGAAAACCATTAACCCCACGATCCGGGAACAAAGCACGGAGCTCAGCCCGGACCACCGCTGGCTGCGAGTCCTATCAGTTCCCATCATCCAGCAGACTCTGAGCTGAAACACTTTGCATCAGCTCCACTGTATAAAACATGCATAACACCTCGAAGACTGCTGCGTTAAAGATGCACATGAAATGAGTTCATTTCTTAAGTCACATCTAACTCGGAGGTCATATTACTGACTGATACTTCATGATGGTGCAGTGATTTCGTTAGTGAAGTGCGTTTTCAAAATAATAGTCCCCCTGGCAATAGCTGTTATAACTGGATTACATGCTTTCTGGTTAGCCATGACTAATTGTGTTATAAAGCTGTTGTCAGACATTCTATAGCTTTTGTTATATGCGCCAGCACTTTTGAATTCCCATCTCTCCGGGTGTTTCTGTTTCTTATCTCTGGTCCTAGGCATCACATAAACATTGGACTGAGGATTGGATTAGTACTCATTAATGTGTCATGTGTGTAGCTGCCTGTTAAGTCATTTGAGTTTTCACTAAAGTATGGGAATTAAAAAGCCTTCAAAAAACTCACAAAGATATGAAGTAAAAGGTGCACACATGGGTCAGGTCACATTTTCAAGTCTAATCAACATAATGAATGATAAGTCTCATAGTTGTCCAACACAGTGGAGACATACATGAATATGGATAAATATGTAGGCTAAATAACTAGTAGAAATATTCTCTGTGTAAGACAGTATATTTGGTGTTAAGTTACATGTAAACTGAAATAGATTCATCTACCTTTTTGACATGTAAACACACTTTAAATGGTGTATAGATATAAATGTGAATGGATGTTTTTTTGATGAGTAAAGCATTTTATATCAGTGTCATCTATTTCAATTCACTCACCATCGTTAGGGCCATTAGAATATTACATTGCACTGTCAAAAACGAATTAAACTGATGCTTTACTTCAGTGGCACCGTCTCATGCTAAAGAAGTTTCTGGCAGACTATTGCATTTCAGTCCCATTCCCAAATGTTGCAATACAAACATCTGTTCCTTGTAAACAATGTAATTACTGGAAAATTCTGTGAATCAAAAAGTGAATTGATTTCCCCCCCACAAAACGTCTGGAATAAAACTATTACTAACAAAGAAGTCGACTTGGTTTTTTTCCCCTACATATTGTATAAATGCAGAATTACATTTTTCTTCCTAAAGTGATGAAGCTGAGTCGATCCTGCTGGTTTAGCATGCAGCGGTACCATCTTTAGAATAAAGCAGATTAGACCACAGCTGTCTGCGCTGTCATGAATATTGTCGATTGGCTTTCCCTGCCAAAATGTAAATATGGAAATATTTAAACAAACACTTTATAATATGAAAATGACAGAAAACTGCAGCTCAGGCGATAATAATAGGATGATAATAAACAATGTAAGATTTGAAAATCAACACTTTTCATCAAGCTGTCGTGACAGAGGCAGTTTCATTTAGTCCCAGATTAGGGCTGATATGGGAGTGACTGCTGTCAGGGCTTTAAAAGCCACACATTTATATAATCTAAGCTGAGAGGACAAGGCCTGCTTTACATCTGTGATTATTGTTAACAAGTCAGTAGAACATGCTGGTGGGATCAAACACATTCAGTATCAAACAAACCATCCACATGTTGGGGGGGACATGTGTATCACATGATCTACACTAGGAGTCATAGATAAAACTAAATCTACATGATCTACAAATGAAAAATAGGATTCGCATTTGGGTACTCATAAATGTGTGTTCCAACCCTGACACATATACGAAGCAATTTGAAAACACATAAAACAGTTTTGCAAATGTACACATCACAGCCTGAATAAATATATTTTTATTATATTTTACGTACAGATTTTTAACTTCAACTTCACAGATCTGATAATTGTAAGCTAATCTAATACACATTTGCAAATCTTATTTTTCATTTGTAGATCATGTAGATTTCGTTTTACCTATGACTCCATTTGTAGATCATGTAACACACATTTGTAAATATTATTGAGACTATTTTCACTCCATAGCTGGGAGGTAATGTATGTTCGCCAGCAACTGGAGCTCTCTCTCACACACACACAGGAATTACACTCTTCTGTTAACAGTTAAGCAAAAAACAATCCACTGAACAACATGAACTTGTGATGCCCATTATGATGTCTGGAATGCATAAACTGAATACATGTAAAGGTGAGGTGTGTCATAACAGAATATACTTCAGTACGACAAGACAGTAATATCACCTATGTCAACACAGAATAGTGTAAGGAATTAACATTTTATTGTCAGAATAATTTAGCTATTGGTAACACTTATTTAACCCTATTGAGCATTTATAAGCAGTACATTATTAAATGGTTTATAGCACACTACAAATACACTAATGTATTTCTAAGAAGATATAAGGACATTTTTAGGTTGTGTATAAATATACAATGAATGATTAACAATATTGAATAATATATAAAATATGTGTTCATATTTAATATAAATATATAGTATTTATTTATTATGTTTACTAATTGTATTGTACTTATATTTATTAATGAAGTACTTCAATGTATGAACACTTCTTTACTCTCCATGACAACGGAGCAAACTCCATGTGCTGATGAAGGCCGCCAGATGCAGCTGAAAGCTCCCGAAGAAATTTAGTAAGTGGCCCTTGAGTTGGGTTTTTTTCAGACTACTGTTTCCAAGGTCAAGAATGAACCTTCTTCTTCATGAGTTTTGAACACATTTATAAACACTTTGAACCTGCCGATGAATGATTGGTCCATGTGTACAAATCTATACATCTTTGAATTCATATAACATATGAATGTGATTATCGTCATGTTGTACTGCGTTATCAGTCATTAACTGTGCATACACCAGTTACAGATGAAATGTAGTTATAACTGCTTACAAATACGTTACAAACAATTAATTCATTGCTAATTTACTGGTTATAAATGCCAATTAGTACCAAAATGAATTCTTCAGCAATGCTGCTGCATTCATGTCACATGGGTTAGAGGGTAAGTAATCAATAAAAAGTTGAAAATGCAATTCAGCTGAGCTTTTGGGTCATGAGATGTTGTACACTTTGATTCCCTTTCCTGAATCCTGGTGTCACTAACAAGGAAAGTATAAAATGGTACATATACACTTATACACCTTTATATAAACCTAAAGAACTCCATGACCCTCAGTCATTTTTATTTTTTGCTGACATGAAAAAAATAGCACGAGTGCATAGGCTACAACTTGCTGCATGTGTCATTTGTGGTTTACATTTCTATCTTTGGCTTTCTGTAAAACATGAACCCCATAACAGAGTAAGTGCACATGTGAAAAAGCTTATGAGAAGAAACCAGAATCTACAGACAAGTGCAATCACTGTGTCTTTAAAGCTTCAAAGTGCTTGAACACTTCCACTGCTTTGTCTTTTATCAATAAGTCACTTCCTCAGTTATTCCCAGACGACATGAACGCAGCATGAGCCTTTTTGAACATTATTACTCACAGGAATAGTTGTGCAAGAGGTGGCGTCTTCTTGTCAACACGTCAAAGAACCAAATAATCCAAATAAAAATATCAGCAAACTAGCACCTAATAAATGAACTGCAGTCAAAAACCAAATGCCAGCATTTCAGGATGAAATAATCTGCTTCCGCCTGATTAACAGTTTTCCTCATAATAACCCCCCCCTCCCTCAGCTCTGCCAAGGTGTCTCACTGCAGCACTGTGCGTGAGGGTTTTGGATGGAGCTTCCCAGCTGTTTTGAAATCCCTGTGACTGTGATTCAGACACAGCTTGCAAACGCTACGCTGAGCTCAAAGAGACCTCTCTGAAGCCTGGGAATCCAACGCTTGCTGGGCACAATGACGCCTTTGATTTCTGATGAGTAAAATAAACATCAAGCTTGTACATGTTACCAGAATTTGCTGACTGTGTCTCTGTAAGTGGCCTCCGGGAATCTCACACTGAGAAAAAAAAACACAAGCTTCTCAAATGTTGCAAATGGGGCTTGCAAACACATAAACTCAGCCACAGAGTATGGCTGAAAGTATGTGAAATTTTTAGCAGTAAAGTCATCAGCAGATTAAAATATGCACTTGTAGTTTTGATGCTTTTCAATATCCACTTGCAAAATAAAATGTATATGTCTATATTGCTAACGTGTAGTTTATTTGAGTTGACATCAAACTGATTGTGGAATGAATAAATGAATTAATGTATTTTTTATTTTCGTTTCATACAAAATTTCAAATTTGTCCAATACTTTGCTTTCTGACCAAACACCTGCAAAAACTAATTACCTTCCCATTAGCCTCAGCTGTACTTTGTGTTGAGTGCTAATTAGCTAAAAAAAACACCAGCATGTTAGCATTGTCACTGTAGCCTACTCACGTTAGCATGACGATATCAGCATTTAGCTAGCATGACAGTGCTCTTAGTCTTTTCTAAGTTTCATAGTCTTCATTATTTAAACAACTTCTAACAAAAATAATCTTTTTTAGTTTTACTGAATAACACCATTCTTAGGTCGTACATAAATGACAATCTAACACAAAATTAATTTAATTTTCTATATCTACTTTGTTCATCAAGACCAACGTGATGCTGTTTCCAAATAGTAAGATGCTACTCCTCAGCTGGGCACACAGAGATCTTTTCATTTTTTCCACATGTTCAGTACTAAATTCAGTTTTGATTAAACCATATGTTCAAAGTTTTCCATTTCTTCTTCATCCCAGCAGCCTTCCCTCTTTTAACAACTGAATAACAAAATTTGAAATCAAACCAATATTCACTTTTTCAAAATGTACGCTTCCTAATACCTTACTTATTGAAATATAGTATGCCTATACTCAGCCCGGGGACCACATGAGGATTTCCTTACACAGTCTACTGTTGGTCATACCAGCCTGTTCCCAGCCCATGTCACCTGACACTATGGTTGGAGCAAACTTATTTACTACGTACTACTTACTTTGAACCTGTTCACATCCTTTGTAACTCGAGCAGCAGACACAGGCATGGGGTATGGGGTTTAGTGCACGTGGAGAAACCAACTGGCTGAATTTAGTTTTACCTATGACTCCACCTAAAGTCCTACTAGCTGACTAGCTGATTTGTGTTGATATGTAGATAGTTGCCATTTCTTATACCATTCACAAGTGACAGAAAATATAAATGAAAACTTAAAATGCATTGATCATTTCTCATGTAATCCTATGTCTAAACATCAACATGAAATGAGGAAATTTGCTCAGACGTTTAAGGCCTCTGTATGCCCTGATACAGTAAACCACATACAGTCTATAGGCCTCTACACTGAACACACACACACACACACACACACACACACGTATACTGTATATCTTCAGTTTATTGATTCATCTTTATTTCACAGTCTCATACAACAATGATGGTGGCCACGGCTCGCCACGCAGCCAGGCGAGCGTGCACCTCCTCGTGTCCTGCCATGCACACTGAGCAGCACATTGCAGGAGTAGAAAACTTGAACGTACAGATGTCTCCGTCCCTCACAGGCTCACTGGTGCTTGCACTCAAGACAGCAGACACACAGCACTGCTGCTGCTGCTGCTCAGGCAACAGCTTGTCAGACAGACATCCATCGGTGCAGAGGCGGAGGATACAGCCGTTTCACTGCGGCTCCGTCTCAATGATGTAAATGACTGGAGAGAGGACAGACTTGTGTCGGAATTAGCTGCTGGAACAGAGCAGACAGAGCTGCTGTGTTCTCAGTGTGTTAAGGAGACAGTGAAGCATCTATGAGAAGCTAGTTCAAGCCTCAAAACAGAGATGGGAACATTTCAGGCTGGAAAAGTGATTGACAGCTCTTCATACCAGAGGCCTATATAATAACTAAACACATAAACCATTTGTAAAGATCTGAAAATAGATTTTAAATAAGACTACATGTGCTGTCCTCTCCAGATGTTCCTCAGCTTCATACAAGAAGAAACATCACAGTAACAACGAGTCGGTAATATTAGTTCTCTGTGGTCTAATATCCTCAGGTCTAATACTGTGCAGACCTCAACATCAAAGACCTGCACCTTATCACCAGACAGAGCTCTAGCGCCATCTTGTGGTAGATGTCAGGATACCAATCACAGCCACCCTGCATTGGATTGCAGTTTTTCCACTGAATTTACAGTTTAACTTTGAATGACAAAGAAAGCTAAGGCATTTGTCTTTATTCTGCAAACGTTACCAGTTTTCCAAAAGTATTCTTTTTACAAATGACCAAACAGAGGCCTCTTGAGCTGAAAGGAATAGTTGAACATTTTGGGAAATGCTTTGGGATCACTTTCTTGCAGAGAGTTTGATGAGAAGATTGACACGCTCTTATGTCTGTCCATTAAATAAGCTACAGCCAGCAGCCAGTTAGCTTAGCTTAGCATAACAGGGGACACAGCTAGCCTGGCTCTGTCCAAAGTTAAAAAGGTGACAATGACGAGCTTTGGTTTAGTGGGGCGTTGTATGCCAGACTATTTCCAAGTTTCCAGTATTTGTGCTAAATGCAGCTAACCAGCTGCTGACTTAAATTTAGCGTACAGATATGAGAGTGGCATGGATCCCCTCATCGAATTCTAGACACGAAAATGAATAATTATATTTGCAAAAATGTTGAACTATTCCTTTAACATAACAGACTATACAGTATTGCAGTTATTCCACAGTTTCATTTTAAATATTTGTTGTGCAAAGGCTGACATTTCTTCCGAGGAGAAATCAAACCAATATTAGGTTCTCCAGTTTAGAGAATATCAGTTTAGCTTGTCAACAGTATTCAAAGGGACTTTTCTTTGGAAGAAAGTAGTTTGAATGAAAAGTTTTTCACTGCACACATTTTGACTTGTCATAGCAGGAAAAGCAGAGGTGTTACTAATAAGAGTAACAACGGCTCTGATCTATTCTATAGTGTCCCAGTAAGCCATGACAGTGTGACAGTGAGCCAGCATGCACAATACCTGGCTGGACCCTGCAACTGAAGCAGCTAAATGGAATTCAGCCATTTTATTATTTACACCTGTGCCTTTCATACTGCAACATGTCAGAATATCTTGTGTGAAAAAGCATCTGTCATGCAAAGTAACAGGACACTGACTGTGGAAAGATGCTCCTCAGGCTCCGCACTCTCACACAGCTGTTGAAGTTAGGCGGAGCTGTACTATTACAATTATGTGACCTCACAAAATTACGTGTTCTAATCATATTATAATAATCATGAAAAACTTCATTTATATTTATATAGTATCTGTAAAGGATTGGTCCAGTGGTGGAGGGAGAGCACAGCGAGGCCGGAGTAATCTTCACCCAGTGTATGTTTTATTTGTAGTTTACATGACACAAACAGTTCAGGCTGGTTTTGGTGAGGCTGGGAAGAAAAATTACATATATAAATATGAAAACAAAAAAACAAAACAAACTTTTCAAAAGAACATAAGGAAACCCATCAGTCAAAAGTCAGGCTAGGCCCATGGCTATTGGGCAACTAGCAGTACGCTTCTAGCAGGTCTGCACCTGAAATGACCCACCTTCCAACTCCAGCCTTGAACTCTCTGGAGACGCTGTGCTTTGAAACAGGAAGCTCCTCATACAGACAAACCAGAGTTACTTTGTAATCAATTAAGACAATCAAATACAGTTTCTGTGTATAAACAATAAAAACAATTTCTAATCATTCTAACTGTCCTAACATAGACATTTTTACAATATAGGTTGTTTAAGGTACTTTAAAAAGACTATTCCCTGAAACAATGAAACCCCCACCTCTGTACTCCTGCCAGCATGGTAGAGTTCCCTCTACTATAAGGCCCATTGGATGCTCTCACTTCCTGTGTGGACCCATGACCAGCAGGTAATATGGATGGCAGCTCATTAACAAACATTTTAGTTGATTGAAGTTGAGTAAAACCAGTAAATGAATTTATGAATGATGACAGTATGCATACTGAAATGACCAGAATGACTTTTGTTAGCAGTTTAGCATGTTATACCCACATGTGCTTACTATGCTAACATAACTCAGAGAGACCGGGTCTACAACACAACTTGGAGTACAGATTGACTGTGCCTGCAGGATAAAATAAGTAACAGAACTGCAGAAAACAGAATGTGCTTGGCCAGTGTGCAACTCTTATAGGGCACGGGTTAGCACTGTGACAGCACCCTTCAAAGCAAAGTTACAAGGTGATATACATCAGGACATTCCAGGACTATAATTACGTAAAATCAGGCAATTAAGAGCACAAAAAAATTTGAGTAAAATACAGGACAATAAAAAAAGATCAGGTAAGACACATTAGATCTGGAAAACTAAAACTTATAAAGATAACCCTAACAGATGCAACAAAACTAACAGGAGAGTGAGGGAGATACACGCACACAGTCCTGGGAACAGCGGTAGAAGAAGTTTGCTTAAGAAAAATGTCCCCGTTGACTGATATATTATTATATATGAACTGCTAGATTGTTAATACTGATGCATCAAGCAGCTGTTGAAGCCTCATATGTAAAATCTTAATCTGAAAAGTAACCGGTAATTATAGTTGTAAAATAAATGTAGTGGGGTAAAAAAATACATAATTTCCCTGTTAAATGTAGTGGAGTAGAAGTATAAAGTAGCATAAAATGGAAAAACTCAACTAAAGCACAAGTGCCTCATAATTGCACTTAAGTACAGTACTTGAGTAAATGCATGTAGTTACTTTCATCACTGCCTGAGAAGAGGTCTTATCAGGCACAAGTGACAGCACCTGTGGGGGTTTTTTAAACGTAATTGTCCAGCGCCGCAAAGTTTGGTTCACTTGCATTGTTTTGTGGTTGGAGGCAGTAATGATGGATACCTCCAAACCTGGACGAATCAAACCAAAACTATCTGCATGGCTAAACACCACTGGAAGTAAGTAAGAACCAGTTTTTCTGTGATGTGTGAGTCACTGCACATTGACAGCCCTGCTCCTCCTTACACAATATCAGTTAACAGTGCAGTGCTGACAGCATTTTCTCTCTCATAAATCACGCTACATTATAACATAGAAAACAGCTCCTCTTGTTATTATGGGACTCCTGCTGAAGTTTCACGATTGCCATACAGAAGATATGCAACACACACAATCGCAGCATTAAATGTGGCAGAGAGAGTAAACAAACATGGTGGGATTGTGACCAGCTGTGGGCTGAAGTGAGGACCACAAGCTTAAAGATGTAAATGAGGTTCATTTGCAGAACCACCGTGTTTACAAATTCAGAAGAAGAACCAGCTCCACTGGCTGCCATGCTGTCACTATGAATTAGTTTGACATTGCTCTTACCCACAGAGATCTACCAGCAGGTGAGAGTAATACACATTTTTGTATCTGGACAGACTGCAGTGTTTGGGGGGGGGGTTTTGTCACTGCAGCTGGGTTTTGTAAGTCGCTTTATGCAAATACTTTCCTGAAGAGTTCATCCTCTTCTTCAGCCTTATGGGGTGTGTATGCTCTTGTGAAGATGTATCCCATTAAGTTTGTGGTTCATCACTGATTCATTTCCAAGCCTAGCCAGTATCGGGACTGTCTGGGAATCAGCATGCAATCAACACAACCCCACTGTACAAAGTAAAAATGATGTGTGCGCCATCACTTTGCTGATTGCTGAGTATTTACCCAAAGATGTAAAGCAAACCGCTGTTCCAAAGTTAGATCAATCAGTGAACCACTGCAAGGAAATCACACTGTCAAAACATAATCTGCAGATCTGTAAGATGAGATTTTTGTGATTTATTTTGTAGATCACCTTTAGTAATGTTCATTGGGATGATTTCATTAATTCTAACTACATATATTTGATATTTTATATGGGAACTGGAATAATATTGTTCACTCTGTCTGTAGTGTTGAAAAGAATTTAGATCGGCAGAGTGAGACACCGCAAGACCATGAAGTGATGTATCATTCTGTTGTTAGGATTCTGTTGCCCTGCTGTGGACCAAGTTACACAGAAGAAGCTGTCCTCGTGCTGTAACTTTAACCAAGACCCGGAAACAGTTTTAAGTCAGTAAATATCAGGTTTACAGTTAAGAGTATCCAGCATTACACTAACGATATTCCCATCAGCCTCAGATGTAGTTTGCGTTAGAGCTAATGAGCAAATGTTGGCATGCTAACACACTAAACTAAGATGGTGACCAACGTTAACATTATACTTGCTAAACATCAGTATGTTAGCATTGTCATTGTGAGCACGTTAGCATGCTGAGGTTAGTAGTTAGCTCAAAGCCCTGCTGTGCCTAAGTACAGCCCATAGACTGTAGCCTCACGCAGCTGCTAGCATAGCTGTAGACTCTTAGTCTTGTTGTTGACCTAAAATGCTGCCCTACAGGTCACTTTCCAAGGTAATGACATTGTATATAATACAAAGCGTTGCTAGTTTGTGCAGTGAGTACACTTGTTTGACCACAATATTGAATCCCTTTTTTTTTTTTTTTCATTTAAAAACCCAACATAGGCATATTTCTTTTCACTGATAATTACTGCACAGCAACTGGAGCATGTGCCAAGTTCGACGAACTTTGAGCTATACATCACTGTCATCATTATTTAAATGAATAATTACTCTTTAATTTCTTGGGTAACAAGCCAGATGCTGCTAATATGAACTGAAGTGGCCATGTTGTTTAAAACCTCTCAGTAACTCTAGAGAGGTCACTTCTAACGACCTTTAAAAGTCAGACTCCATCTCTGTAGGAATGTGGGCAATGGATGATGTTAAGTTGGGTTTTACATAAATGAACGAAAGAGGAATTATGCCTGAAAGTCAGTTATGAAATACTTGTACTGCGCTTTATTTTTGTCACACTTAACACATGCTGAAGGGGAATTCAGAGTGAAAGGCCAAGGGATTTCCATTTGAGTGCTTGAATCTTCTCTTTTTTTTTTTTTTATCAGTGAGTTAAATGTGAAAAGTGACCACGACAGCGCTGATATCCATCTCACAGGAGGAAGAGTCTACAGCTCGCTGCCCATCCAGACATGTTATCATAAAGTATTATATTACCAGTCCAGCTGGGAGATGATGCTCAACACTACAACACCCAGGATCTAGTCAACACCTGAAGGTTTTATGTTTTATGTTTTTTCTTTTTGTGGCTTATCCTTCCTGTAGCTCCTGCTGATTTATCTTCACAGCATAAAAGAAGCCATAAAAAGAAAGGTCGGATAGCTGGGGAATGGTGGTGGCAAACAACACAGCCTCGTCGCTCAACAGCCTCTGGATCTGTTTGTCCTAAAACCTGACTCTGCTGCTGGCTATCATATATTTTACAAAGGCTCATATATTTGAGGAACAGCCAGCCAAGACAAAAGGCTGTAACATAGCCACATCGGTCCTGTTTTGTGTACTCTTGAAAAGCACTGTTTTCGTTTTCATCAAGATATATGTGAACGTCATGTGTCCACAGAGCTGGCTCAGATGGAAAATACTGAACCTCCTGCTGATGAGAAGAGAGTGAGTGAAGGGCAGATCAGTCAGAACCAGATCAGTGAGAGATGGCTGCCATGTGCTACCTTCCCCAGACTACAGTTAAAACTGCTTAGACATGAAGTAATGCTTCACCTCTTTCAGAGTTCGCTCAGTGTTGATTCTATAAATTAGAACAGTGTTCACTGCAGGTTTTTATTCCAACCAATCACTGAACTACTAAATACATCTTTAACTGGAAAGAAGCAGCTCAGAGGAATCAGTGCAATGTTTGGTTGGAATACAAACTGTTGTACATGATTTGATATCCCTAAACTAGACTGTTGAGCTAACACTTGTAGTGCTGAATTGTTGGGAAAAGTCATTCATAACTGGATGCACATTCTTGCATTTATGTACTAAGTAGAACATATAAGAAATCGTCTTTGACTTGAGTCAATAAGTAAAAAGTAGGACTTAGAAGCTAAAAGTAACTTCGCAAAGTCGAAGTGTGATTCTTCAGTGCTGACTGCAGTGACTCCTCTGTGTAGTAAAACAAGGACTACAAACATGTCTACCCACAATGCCCTCCCTCAATCACTGAATCAGCAAATAGCAGGCCTCCAGCAGTGATGCATCATGGCTGGATCACATCAGTTGTCACAGCTTCATGCACACCTTGACATGATTAAGACTACCCATCACTCACACAGTGAGCAGCCCTAGCTGTAGTTTGTGTTTAGTGCTAATTAGCAAATGTTAGCATGCTAACACGCTAAACTAAGATGGTGAACATGGTAAACATTATACCTGCTAAACATCAGCATGTTAGCATTATCACTGTTAACATGTTGATGTTAGCATTTAGCTCAAAGCACAGTTGTGCTTAAGTACAGCTTCACAGAGCAGCTAGCATAGCTGTGGACTCTAGTCTTATTCCAAAATACAGAATACAGGGGTTGACTAAAAAATGAAAGATTTCTGTAAAAGGTTTAAATATTTAGAATGATTTTAATTTGTCATTTCTATGTTTGATTATTCATTGTCTTTCAAACTCACCAGATATATTTCATTTCACAGCTCAGATAGTATAACAGTTATTGCACATTTTATAATTGAAAAAAATGCTCTTCCTAATGTGAACATTAGGAAGAGTATGAGAGTGAGCAGCTTTATACATACCGGTCCAGATTAACAACATCGCGTCCACCATCTTACATCAGTTCATCAGGACTTCTTCTGTCCACTCCATTCCCAAAAGCACAATGAAGCAGTGAAACAGCACTCAATATTCAGAGGTTCTATCTCTAGGTCTCAGTCCCTGTGAGAGCAGTCGGTGCTGGTCAGTTTTCTAATGAAGTGAGGAGGCAGGGCCTAGTCATATTAAACCCCAATGTCCACCAGGAGATCTGTATTATATCAGCTCTAATTCATCTCCATGATAAGGATTTGGCCTGTAAAGACATGTTTTCTTCTTCTATTCATTTGAATTCACAATATACAATCATTGCAAACAGCCAGTGCATCTTTAATTTTCCCAATAGTTCAATTAATTCAACAGTCCAATTGGTCAACACTTGCACAGCAACCTGCTCTTTAATCTCTCTTTTTGGTGTTTGATCAGTTTGTCTGATTAAACACCCACGGGTGAATAGGGGGACCCAGGCTTTCTGAAATGAACTCATTTGTGTGCTTGAGCCTGCAGTCAGTTTGATTGAGAAATGTCACCTTCACTTCTGGTATAATCACTTTTCAGCCTGATGTCCCTTTGTGTGGGGAGAATTAAAATGCTGGCAAAGCTGAATACATCATGGAAATACTTGAATTAATGCCTGGAATCCAACTACTGAAAGCAGAAGTGCTAACACTCTGGAATAATGGTACAAAACATTCGTAAGTAATCAAAACTAATACATGGATAAACGCAGATGTATCATGAATTCCTGTTGCTCACTATAAAGAAATTATCAAGTTTATTATTGAGTCCATAAACTCATAGTGATTAGTTCATGCTTAATGAATCATCAATCAATGAATCCAGTTACATAGAAAAAACCTTTTCAGGCCCATGCATTTGATCAGCCTCTCTGTAAGCAGAACAGTACCTGTTCTCAAAGAAATAGCTATAATAAGCTATTGTATTATGTATCCAACTGTTAGTCAGATGCAAACATCTACGTTCCCCAGCTGGTTGTTACTTCTATCTGTCTGCTCTTTTGTTGATGGCCACAGGTAGCGTACAGTTGGTTTGTAGGTCTGTTTTGCAGAAAACAGCTGCCTGCTGCAGCCGTAAACGGCAATATGAGAGCGGTGAGAGTCAATCAAAACAGTTAAGTTGCAGCCTGAAAACAAAACAGAGGGCTGCAAGATGCTAAAATGCTTCATAGAGCTGAGGAGAGCTGCAGAATTGAGAGATCATCCTCTGTGCGTTTGTCACTGCGAGCAACTTCTTTCACATACATGTAGTCATGTGATCCATTGTTCATATTAAAAACACTGATTATAGCCACTTTAAGCATGCGTTTTGTACCCTTTATTATTAAGTAGCTGTGTAGATTGTGTGGAGGTTTGGGAATAGCATGACTTAGTTTTAAACTACACTCCCTGATTTAATGACTAAATGACTGATTACTGCTCACACAAGTGACATCCAAATATCTTCCTTTATTTTGGCTCAGTACTCACAAGCTGCAAATACAGTATGTGCAATGAGTACCAGCTAAAAACACAAGCTGATGTGGTACTATGTCACTGTGGTTCATGTTAACTATCACGCAGATTTCTCAGTTATCTAGTTATTATAGTCTTCCTCTAATGTTAACTGCAGTGGGAATTCATAGTCACCGGAAGCTTGCAGGCTTTTCCCCTCATTCATTAGCCATGATTACAAATTGACAAAACCTGTTTCAACTCCAACCAAATGACACACTGAAATATTATTTGGGTGAGAGTTGCTGTTGTTGTTGTTGTTATTATGGGATTTGTAATCTGTCAGTATGACTGTATGCTAAGATGTCAGTTTTGGTAAAAGAAAAAGAAATATGGAAGCTTTCTACAAAAGTTATTGTCAAAATGGATCAGCGGGGAACAGTGGGACTAACATTAGTCTAGTCTGAGGGACTGATTCCAAATACCATCTACTTCTCATTAGAGGCATCAGCAGCTGTTATGTGTTCTCCTAGCATGCACCCAGTCTGATTTCCTGGGAGCAGAGGACTCTCTGCTCACTCTGGAGGACAGCGTGAATTCTACTGATCACTCAGTTTCTCATTTTGGAGTATTAATTCAAACCTGCAGTTACGGTAGATTGGGCTGAAGTGAATGGATTTCATAAAACTAAAGAATGCTGGAAAAATAAAAGATGACAATATTCAGTATGGGCATCACTGTCCACCTAATCTCACATGATGGACAGTTATATAACTCACACGCTGCAGCTCAAACTGGGCTCTGAAACAAAATCATTAGGCCTATGTTTTTAGAGAAGTTAGAAAAGAAAAATCTCTGCTTTCTGTTCCCTGGCTTTGACTTAGAGGAGAAGACTGACATAGAAAATAAATGACAAAGCGAAAATGAGAACTAGGTGAATGCAAAAGTATTGCAGTGTAGGTTGAATGAAATAATGCTCAAGACCAAAAACAGGTACAATTTTCAAATTGGTTAATTAAAATAAACGGTGTCATGAAATAACATGGAACCTTAATGTTCTGTGATATGCACGTTATAATAGTCTGCCTGAAATGCTAGCTACAGACAGGTCCTTCCCTGGGTTTATCAATCAGAAACTGAAATGTAAAAATGTATCTATAGTTTTAGATATTAACACATCACCTATCACTGTTCTTGACAATCTACTGAATATTTCCTGACATATATGTAAGAAGTATAGCTTATTATGTGCAGTATGTGTTTTTTCCATTGCTGAATTGACTGACTGTGAAACTTCTGTGGTAGCGTGCTCAGTGTTTTATACCACACTGAGCAGACAAGGTTGCAAATGAGGAGAACAACATGCGTCTGTCTGAACTGTGTGGGTGCTTATTAAGGACTGAGGTCAATGTACTATTTTGGTAACACAATATACCAGGCTCGATCACAGGGTGGCACTGTCACCCAGTACCCACTACAGTTTGAAACATAGCACCATAAATAGAATATAGCATAGACGTGGTGTTTCTCAGAATATTTCTTCTGTGGTGCTGCTCAGCTCATATACAGTACACGTTCTAACACATATAAAACTGTAGATTGTGCACACATCAGCTATAGATAAAACAGGACCCCTAAACTAGTATTCTCAATGCACAGAGAACAGGCTTTGATACAACCTTTAAAAATAATTTCAATCAAAACAATTAATTTAGGTTCAGGATATCAGGTGTGCAAGTGGAAAGTCATTTCTACATGCGGAACTCCTCTAAAACATCCACATTAAACCCATTTAACAAAAGACAAGTACAGGCAGTGGTGGAAGAAGTATTCAGATCCTTTACTAAAGTTATACTACACTAAAAATACTCTGCTGCCAGTACAAATCCTACATTTAAAATATTAAAAGAACAGAATGTATTAAGAGTTAGAGGTACTAATGATGCAGAATGGCACATTGTCACAGTATGTTATTATAATGTTCTATATTATATGATTAGATTCATATTACTGATGCATTACAGTTTTTCACAATTGCTAAAACACACTTCTTGAAACCGTCCACCCTGTTCTCAGAACTGTAAACACAAACCCCAATTTTCAAACTACATTCACAGAACTTCTGACTCTTCTTGCAAAATTAAACAATCGCCTCAAAACAGTTTAATCTCTGCTCAAAACTAAACAGTGTCTTCAAATCATACAACAAGCCAGTCAAAATATAAGCACTACAGGGCATTCATTACACACTACATCAAAAAATGGATAATGGAAAAAAAAATATGTTTATCGTTGGCCAATTATGTTCCGACCTCTCCTTCTCCTCTTTGTCAGATTGAACCCTAAATCATCAACAAAATTGTATTCATGGGGTCTTTCCATGGAAACACTCTCTGTAGGTAGAAATAGATATCGTTTTGTAAGTGCTACACAAAGACAGACCTATGCTGTAGAGTGTATGCACTCCTGATTTACACACATTACAATATAGGTGATGCTGCTTGACAGTATGTAGTATAGTATTGTACTGTAAACAATCAGCACTGGATGTGTATGAATGTACACTTACTTGCACATACTGAAGTCGCTGCTCTTTGACCCTTTCTGAGAGTAGTAGTAGAAAGATCTGTATACAGTAAACTTTCAATGACCAAAAAAAACCAAAAAACAATGACCTGTTCTCTTCTTTGAATCTCCTGATTATGGTGGCCACAGAGAATCTACTGAGATGAGGTTTGTCCTTCTTCCCTAATCGTCATTCCATGAACTACAACATGGTCTAATACAGTAGCGCAAATTTCATCAGAAATTACTGTTCTTGGTCTTGGTCTTGGGCTTGGGCTTGGTCGTGCTCTTCCTCATCCACCACTTCTTACACGCACTCTTCCTCTGCCTCTCAGATTGTTTCCATCCATGGTTTCAACCTTCAACAACCTGTGCACTCTGAACTGGCTTATATTGGTTTCATCATCATTAGCAACAAGTGTGATCAATTTTGAGTCGTTGTGTGTTAGCTGTGACATCTGAGCCTTATTTGTGTTTAACTTTTGCCACCAGTGGTTACCATTATGCATCACAAGTGCATCACAGTGCAAAATGTGTTTTAGTGTGTGAGAATGTGTTTAGAGTTTTACAAAAAGAGTCAATGAGATCTGCAAATTGTGTCTAACTAGGTGAAATTGTTTATGGCTTTGGATCGATTCAATAAAAGGGTTCAGACCACTGAGCATTTGGTTCAGAGAATGGAGTTTAGTGTTTTAGCAATACAGAAAAACTGTAAACTGTCAGCAGCATGTTGCTGTTGTGTTTCATTGTGGACATAAGTACTTTATATACTGTTGGGCAATTTAATCTGTAACAATGCGTCATATGAACTGATCATGTATTTTATCTGCAAAGTAAGTGATAGCTATAGCTGTCAGATAAACATAGTGGAATAGAAGGTGCAATATTTCCCCATGCAATGTAATCGAGTAGATGTCTAAAGTAGCATACAATGGACACACTAAGTGAAGTAAGTACCTGAAAATTGCACTTAAGTACAGTACTTAATGTAAATTACTTAGTTGCTGAGTACAGGCTGTTTTGACTTTTCTTGTACAGGTCTATAGTGGTCAGTGCACTTAGTTCTTTAACCTGTAACATGTTGCAAACACACCCTGTTCCTCCCTCTTTATCCTCCCTCTGTGAAGCCTTACTGATATTGACATCGTGTGTCCTTTGAGATTCCTCTGAGCTGTCAGGACAGCCTCATCTCTCTGCCTGCCAAGTAACAAGCTCGACTCCTGTCCATGTGACGGGAGGAAGAGGAGGCTCACTTGGACTGGACATCATCTGCAGACTGGATACATCCTTCATTCCTCTGCCTTCTGCCTTCCTGTGGTCTCTTCCACTGGAACCTTATCCTTGTAGTCAAATGTATATTCTCTCTCTTTTTATTGCATGTTTAATCAATTTGTTTGCAAATCAACAGGAGACAAAGCCAGTAAAGACATTACTTTGGAAATGAAATATTTTTGAAGCAGATGGTGTCGAGGGTCTTAATATAACCCAGACTAGCTGTCAGTTCATTCAGTGTTCATGACAGACACCTGACTGTGAGGCCTTATGGCACTGCCTCACTAATTAGGCTTAGTCTCAAACTCATTGGACCCTCTGGGAATAACACAACTGCTAAAGACAATCAACATGATGATCCAGCATGCTTGTCAACCAGCCTCCAATAAAGTCCTTTCAGTTTCAGTTGAACTGAAACAGTCAGATCACGTCTGACTGTTGTTTCTTTTTCAAAGACATTTAATTACCTTATAACTAAGACATTACTACTGTTTGCACTGGGAAGCTTCAGATACATAATCCATAAAGGGGATCCTTCTCACATACATGAAAACCCAAGTGCTTCAACCTGCATTCCCTGTTTTTTGTTTTGTTTTGTTTTTTGGCCACTTTGGAACAATGCAACAAGCTATAAACACTGACACATGGCCTTATAAAGTTGATATGGAGAACGTGTTGGCAAACAGTAGCCTATTTACACAGCAGATACGAAGAAACATTAGCTTTCGAGTCGTGTTTCTTCTCACCTGATGAATGTACATAAATCCAATGTTCACTCTCCTTTTAGCTGTTTGGTCTCCACCAACTGCTGAGGGAAATACCTGGTTCTTTAGCTGTTAAATGCTCCACTAAGCTCGCTAACTTAGTCTTTCTACTATTAGGTTTACACTGGATTTATCAGAGCCTTTTCACAGAAAAAAAATATATATTCAGCTTTTCATATCCTACACATGGGGGCTTTAATGACGACGTCAGAGATTATACTGCATGATGTTTAAAAACATTAAGTTTACAAAGAATGACACAGTAGAGTGGTGCTTTTAGTTTGAAGTCACAATGTTTAGAAGAACAAGCAGGTTTTTACCATTCTGTAGCTTTCCAATAATAAAGAGCTATCTCTAACGCTTGCTGAAATATATTGTACATATGCTTGTATTTGAAGTGAGCTCACAGTCCTGTGTTTCTGGTGCAGACATAGGGACAATTGAACTCCCTATTTATGTAGTTTTGTTTGAGAACCTGTCAAAGTTACAGTATGTATGGGATGGACATAATATTATGAACAAATTCACAAACTCAGGTGTTGTTGTGAGTAGGTGGTTGTACTCCATGGTAGTTTCTGAGGCTGTAGTTTGTGGTGTTGCTGTATGAGCAGAGCATTGAGAAGATGAAGCACTTCAGGGTGATGTTGCCCCCTACATGAAACTGCTCATGATACTTAGAAGCATTACCCTGTCAGCCAGAAGAGCCAACTGCATTGTCCACCCTCTTGTTCATCCCTTTTGCTTCTGCAAAATCATCTCCATGAGAAAAGACTGAATTTCCAGACTGAAACACTGCCACCAATTTTCATTCTCTTTGCATTCACATGACAAGAGTCAGCGCTCTGTTTCAGATGTTTCTGACAGGTGCGCAAGGAAGAGGTCCAGTATAGACCAGCATGCATACCTGAGGCACACAATGCTGTAATTGTATAGATGTGTGTTATAAGCAGGGATGGAAATTAGCTCCAGCCACCAGCCAAATGCTGGTAAAATCTGAAAGTGGCTAGTAGATTTCAGACACAAAATAATGATTTACTGCTGAGTGTATCTGTCAGTGGCTGGTAGTTAACATTTTAAAAAGTTAATTTCCCTGGTTATAAGAATGTAGTTCACAGCAGGGTCGTGAACCAGCTCATAGATCTAGACTGAGTCTGCTTCTAGAGATTGGATTTTGGTGAGACGTTCAATCTTTGTACTTGTAGCTCAGGAGGAACTTCAAGCGTGTGGCTTGTAGCTGGAATCTTGCCTTGTCCCTGTGGCAGCAGGTGGACACAAAATCCTGAAACCTGTGCAGCCCAATATAACGGCCCTGGAATGAATCCCAGCTTCATGAAACTTTAATGTTCCGTTTTGTTGACAGTGTGTCAGGGAGGTGTTGGTTTACCTATGTGGTAAAAGTTTATGATGTTTTCTTGGAATTTATTATATCCAAGTGTCCTTGATATTTTGCGTAACAGTTTCAACCAAAATTTTTAAAACTTTTTGAAAAAAGTTTCAAAAAGGAAGCATGAGTTGCATTAGTGTTGTTGACATTATGTCTCTCCTCACACAGTGACAGACATCTGTGTGAGGAGAGACATCAAAAACAGCCTCAGACTAAAAATCTTCAAGGTTATTCCTAAAATGTCAGTACTACCTCTTCACAACATTTTATTTGTCATTTGTTATATTCAGGTCATAATTTTTCCCCCTATAAAGTACAATCAGATGAAGGTGTGCATGTCTCAGTCTAAAATATTAAAGCTTGTTTAACTGCTGTGTCTGCAACTCAGCCACCAGGTGTCACTTTTCTTCCGGTCTATATCAGAAATAATTAAAGCGGTAGATCCGCACATCTGCGAGTGAGAACAGAGTTCTTTTTTCTCAGATTTGTACAGTGAGCATGAGTGTTTGCTTTTAGCTTCTGTTTGTGGGTACAGATTGAACACTGGGTACACAAACCTAACAGCTACATACTATATTATACACAAACCTGTTATAGTGCCTCACTTTGGTCCATTAAAGTGAAAGTAATGCAAGTGTAAACAACTGAATGCATTTAATGAAATAAAGTACTCATGGAAACAGCTGGATTTCATTTACAGTTTAAAAGCACAAAACATATTTCTGAGTTCATGTAGAGTCAAACTAGTTGCATGGAGAGTTCTTACAGCCACAGGTAGCAGCTTTGAGGCTTTCATCCATCATGGTTGCAAACCAACGGCTTCCCAAAGAAATTCAGTATAATCTGGGTAATGCTAATGCTGTGGTTGTCATCTGTGTTAGTATGACTTGTCATTTTTATTAACATGGGTGTATGCTAAAAACACTATATGTTTTAAAGTGAAATTATAATTATAGCCACAGAAAACCCTCTTCAACCAAAATGAGTCCATCCAGGATTTACACTCATATTTGTGCAGTCGGGCACTTTGCTAATAATCCCAACTCTGCAGGCCAACAAATCATGTCAAATCCTCTCTGAGTATTCGTCATATTTGCGGCTCTCAGAGGCAGTCCCTGCCCCGAGGCTATCAACACCATTGAATTTCACAATGAATTGTCATGTTTTCTCCAGTGACCTCCAGTATGTTTCCATGACTCCAGCCATTCACAGCGCATCTGGCTTATCAAAGAGTCAGGTGGTCCACTTACATCAGCCAGTGTGTGTCTCCTCCCCACAGAGCACTCGGTGAAGAACTTCTCTCTCGCAAACCCCTGCTGGACTGGTCATTTAAAGGACTGTGTGTATGACCTTTTCAGAGCATCATCTGGGGAGGTATTCCTGTGGAAGTCTGCTAAAGTTCCTGCTCTGCAGTGCCTGGTCAACACTATGAATGAAGGGGTCAATCATCTGTCTCATGTCAGGAGTGAATGGGTCAAAGGAGGGCCGCCGGGCCCCCGAGCGTTTGAAATGCCCGTCCTGGTTGCTCTGTGCACAAAGCAGCCTCTCCTCAGTTATAGTGACGTTTAGAAAGGCTGTGATAAGACGGAGCTGAGGGAGGAGAGCCCTCTGCAGCTCCTCGTAATGCACCACCAGCAGGCGGCGTCCAAACTTCAGCCAGCTCAGAGCATGGGACGCCCACCAGGGGGCATAGCTGGAGACAAATTCTGGCCATTCTGCAGGTGAAAGAGAGTACAGGTGAGGATCATTTACCTGGGACACTGTGGAAAGACAAGTTCTTGTTTAATATTTTAAATATAATTTTTAAATGCCATGAGCGCCACATATTCAATTCCCTTCACTTCAATTCACGCAGAAATCTCTAACAACTTGGGCAAATAAAACCAATGTACCTCGCTAGATAGATGTTTTTTTTTTTATTTGGGTAAACCCACTCTTTAAACATGCTGCATTCTTTTGTTGTTATAGATGGCACCCCATTGCTTTGTGTGTTTACATGACTTCGCAGAGCAACATGTCAGATTTTCTGTGTAGGCTTGAATGGGCAGGTCAAGTGCCATTCAAGTGGACTTTTATTACTTGCAAATATAACACTTCTCAGTTGCTGTTTATCATGAATGCTGCGTTCTTCCTCCATAGAAAAGCTTTCATGTTACTGACCATGGTATAAAAGCTGTAATACGCAAGAGTGCAGTCTTGGCTGTAAATATGAAAGTTTAAGTGCTTCATGATGCAACAGCAGGACATTATGCAGCAGTAACTACAGTATCCTTCAGCTGAGCCATAAACTGCTCGACCATTATGTCTTTGTGGACTGGACTGTATAACCTTTGCTTTTCCACTGTACATCTGTGGCGTGTCCTAAATGTCCGGCACACTTGCGGTTGAATTCAGCCATGAGGGAGCGGTAAGGGTTTCGAATCAGCAGGATGGCAGAATCGAACATCTCAATCTCTTTCTGACCACTCTCATGGGTCTTTACGCAGATGCTGCGGCCACTCTTCCAGTAGTCCTTCTCTCCTTTGAAACCTGGTACCAATGAATAAATGAATGAATAATGGTCAGCTGCGAGGCAATATTTCACCGAGCACTCAATCAAACGCCTGTTTGAACAGTGGTGACGTGCCCTCCCCACCTCTGTTGTACAGTGTGCCATCAAAATAGAAGCTGCCAGTGTAGTAGCCGGTCACGAGCTCGATCAGGTGCCGTACCCAGGTGTTGCCTGCACCAGGAAAACTAGAAAGAGCCACCAGGGAGCTGGATCTCTGAGGCAGAAACATCCTCTCTTTGCACCTGGAGTCTAGAAGGACAGAGTTTTTGTTGTCAGTTATAAAACGAAGCAGAAATGAAACCAGATCAGAAAATATCAGAAAGTATGGATGCAGAGAGCCCCAAACTGATTCACTTTCAGAACAAAAGTAACACAGAACAAGCCATTTGTGACACAAATTGCAGCATGATTGCAAGAGTGAAAAAATGGATCTGAGTTGAGCTTTCAAGTCTGATCTAAGTTTGGGATGAACACTGCTTTCAAGAGCAATTTCCTCCTCAATCATGCACAAGGCTAAGTGTTCTTTCTCCAAGGAAACGACACAATATCCATGAACAGTGTCAGCGAATAGACTAGCTTTATCAGAGGTTATTTTTACAGGCCATTTTACAGGAGGAGAGAGAGGCTGGAACTCTTAACTGCTGTGCGTGATCCGTAAAAATGACTGACATGGCAGAATAGGACGGGATTAAAATACAGACACAGTCTGGTAATTATTACATTGTCCCATCTCCCTCAGTAGAACCAATCAGAATGAGGCTTTACATGATTGGAGTTTTAAACAAGACCCTGTCACATGCAAATAATTGACACAGGGTTGTGTCTGTATAACAAATGTCTCACCAAGCACAGGTGTGTGGTACACCTGGTAGTGGTCATGCTCAGTGGGTGCTGTGGGTGTGGAGGTGCTGGTGTGGTTCAGACCAGTGTTCCCCACACACTGCTGGTTGTCAGACTGCTGGTTGAGACTGAAAAGAGAGGATGTCCACGTACAGAAACAGTGGGGCTTCTTGAACACGGCCAGCGGGAGCTCCTACAAACCAAAAGCACAAATGTTCCCCATGTTGTTCTATGACTCATCACGCTTATTTTTCTTCTCCAAAGACTTATATTCTACCCAAGGGTGACGTGTCAGCTCAGTTCAGCAGTCTGCATCACATCCCCACTCCATGCTTCATTTTTGTTCATTATCTTTTCTCACTTTTCCAGTAACAAAAGGTCAAAATGCTCAATGTCAAAGCACGAGTACAGACACTGCAGTGAAAATTTTAGTTAATCATACATACATGCACACACACCACACTGTGAGAATTAATCACAATGCAGTCACTGCCAAATGATGTGCAATATTGCAACCCGCCATTCCTGTTTTCGGAGGAGACACAGCTGCATCCAGTACGATCTCGGTGCAGGATCCAGACTATCTACTCCTCATTAGAGGCACATTAAACCTTAAATATTGAGCAAAATCCAAGGAGCTCTGTGCTCCCACATGTGATCTCCTGGGAGTGGAGACAGCTCTTTGAGCTATGGATTCATCTATCCTGGAAGTAGAGAACCGCCGGTGCCATACAGAGAGCTACGTGCAATAAATTGATCATCAGGTCTGTATTTTCAGAGAACTAATTCAAACCTTATCGGTGCAGGTTTCCATGCAGGACTGTGTGGTTAGGTTGGGCTGAAAGGAGTAGATGGGAAAGGTGCTGATGGTGCTCTTCGGCAACTTGAAGCAACCGCGGTAGTGAACATTTCTGACTGGAAAAAGAAAAATACACATGCGAAAATGGTTGCACGCTAGGCAGGATAACAAAAATGGATTTGCAGGATTCACCTGCATTAACCAGCACTAGGAAGTATTTTCATTTATTTGCTGACAGGGGCAAATAAAGGGTTTACTCAGAAATACATTGTCAGATTTAAAAAAAAAATTTAAAAAATGTTATTCTACATCAGGGTTGAATTTAAATTGCAAATAAATCCAAAGTATTTCTGCCATAATTATATTCCTATACTTAACTGAATTCTGGTGTATGATACATTCACAATTCAGCTGCAAAGCTCCAGAGACGAGGAACCTTCCGATCATGAATATTAATACTGTATATGTTATAATATATTTGACCTTGCTGGCAGCAATAATGTGGTGCATATCTTTAAAGAACAGAGAACAGTTTTTGTAAGAGAAATGTTTATATATAATCAGTATTGTTGAATTTTCCATGTAGCTATTATTAAGTGTTTTGGATTGTAAAGGCCAACTGTGGAGTCACAAGAGTTATACTGACTGTTCCTTATGTATCTTGTTCTTTTAAATGAAATGTACAGTAGCTCAAATCACGGTGCATCACAAGCTGTCTGTGACATGCTCCGTGCACAAGAGGCTAGACAAGCAGACAATGTGCATCCTATGATACACTCTATAAAGTTGCCGCCTCAGAGAATATTCTTCAACAGATGTCATCAATCAAGTGTAAAGTGTGATTTTATGCAAAAATGCACCTGTTAAATCAGCCTAAATCATGAAGTCCCATCACTCAGATGGACAGCTCGACTCGTCCCCTTTGCCCAAAGGATTTTGCATTACGAACATTTTTGTCATAAAAACCTTCTTTTGAGCAAACGGGGCACAAATAGGAATAAGTAGTCCATTGGTTGGGGACTATTTTCAGCCACGGATTAATACGCATTCAGTACTCTAGTGCAGTGGGTGCTGCAGCACCCTGGGGTGTTTTGAGAAGCGTGTCGCAATGTACAGTGAAGACATGGAAATATATGGAAATATATCTATATTTCCACATCTTACTGTTCATCACATTAAAAATTAGGTGACAATAACATTAAGTTAATTCTCATGTTACATTTTCAAACGTATCAAAACAGAAGAATAAACTTCTAAGTCACCACATTAAAAACCCTGTTAAATATGCACTTATAGCACAGTTAAGGCTGGTGATGACAGCTTACTGTTGCCGGTTGCCATAGCAATGCAACACTTTCTGACACATGAGTTTTCCACGTGCACAATCAGACAGATACGTAGTAACGACTATCAGAGCAGTGATAGAAAGATTTGTTTCTTTAACTCAGTCGCCGTCACAATCTGAGACGACCAAAAGAAGTCAAATTAGACTGGATGGTGAAAACAGTTTGGCGTACAGCTTTAGCTGTCCCACAACAGAGGAAAAGACATGCACTCAGCCACATAGCATACTTGTGATTTGATCATATGCCTATATTATTTCAGTCGCTTACTACTGATGTCAGTTCATATATATATCATATATTTTACATCAAACTAAAAACAGTGTGTGTGAGTTTAGTTTCTGGTTGTCATAGGGAAAGGAAGAATTAAATTCTAACTAAAAAGTGCTTTGCATAAAAGCAAAGTAGTATAACATTTACAATATAACGAGGATAAATACAATAAAAACAATCACTATAAAGGGATGTCGTGGTTTAAAAATGTGTGGTATTTCTGGCAGCAGGACGGTGTATATAGGACTGAGTCCAAATAAACTGTGTGTGTGTTCATGGTAATGAAGTCACCCAGTGCAACAGTGTGACTCATGGATGTGTTTTTAGTTTTTGGATGACAGTGGAGCTCAGAGGAATAAGATATACAAGGCTTTGGTTACACAGGTGATACTTAGAAGGATTAATTCAGCTTTGGTTTTGGCCAGACTCATCATTGCTATACGTTTAGGTGTGAGGGGTGCAAAGTTTTTACTGTCTGACTTTTTTTTATTTGTTTATTTTGAGAATACAAAGTTCAGTTATTTCTTGACTCATCTGTGAAGTCCCCCACAGAGCAGCTCGTGCACAGAATAAATAACACACAGTCCTGTGTCCTCCCTGAAGGAAGCTGACTCACATTTTCTGTGACCTGGCAGCTGCTCCTCCACCTTGTAAATGGAGAGTCGGCCCACACCGCCACAGGGAGACCCCCTCTCGCCCCGACACACCAGACTGCAGTCCTCTTCAGGAGCCCGAGGGCTACTGATCCGGTTCCCGCAGTGGCATTCAGCACCATACTCCAGACCTGCAAACTGGTACCCGCTAGCCACACACACACACACACACAGATAGACACACAGTTATTGCCCTAGCCAAGGGCAATCCATAACCTCAAGCTATTGCCCTCAAGCTAAGCCATCCCACAGGACATTAGTTAACATTTCAAACTTATCATTTAACCCAAACTTCCCAGCATAAAATCTACAGTATGGTCCATCCCCTGTGATATTTGTCTTATTTATCTCCTCCTGCACTCATCGGACTGTGTAATGCCTTTTTCTGGCTGAACTGCAGACAACTCTGATCTGTACTTTACATATCAAGGCTGTTGTGACTCATCCTCTCTCTTTATCCTCCCTCCTTGGTACAGACAGAGACCTCATCAAAATTGACCTTTTCATATATGTCCTTTGAAGCTTCCTCATAAATTGCCATGACTTTTTACTTTTACTCATCACAGTAATTGGCCCGCTCAGGTAACGAGCACGGCGGCTTTCAATGTGGATGGTGGTGGTGGTGGTGGTGGTGGTGGTNGTCAGTGGGCTTGAGATGTGAGCACCAACTCTCAGTCTGACTGCATCCATCTGTCCTCTGCTGTTCTGTTGCAGCGCGGCTACGCTGCTTCCTTGCTGCTAAGATAAAAGGAATTATTCAAGCGGGTCATTCCTTGAGTTTGCTTTGAAAAAACCACCTGCCTCTCCACGTTTTCTCGCAGCTTTGGATGGTCAAATTCAGCTCACACTGACCCAATCAGAGATTTTCACCCCACGGCCACAGGAAAGTACATACAGTATCTCACCTCTGACTTATTCACCAACTGCTGGATTCAGCTCATTAAGCTTTCAAACACACATACCTCCCTCCTTCCTTCTTCTGCAACAGATCAAGCCTTCTGCCCTGCTCTTCACTCTCCCCTCTCTCACCCCCTCCCCCTCATCTTTTACTGTCACCCAGCCACCTGGCTCTCCGCTGACTCCAAACACAGGAGGCATTCATGGAGGAGACTGAGATCCAAAGCATTTACTCAAACAGCAGGCCTTCTGTGGTCCCTTCGCGGGAGCCCGCCGCAAACGCATTACCTTTCTGAGCAGGTGTCTTGACACAGAGAACTGGTCATTTTGCGCAGGTCATAAAGCATGGTTCCTCCCAGGGCTCGATCACTGGCATTGTGCAGGAAGCAGCCGATGTAGGTTCCTGCATGAAAAAACCCCCCAAAAAAACAATCAGACTGACGAATTCCCTGTAAAGGCACTCAGCAAGTGCCCTCACAAATTTGAAGAGTAGATGATTGGTTAGTCAATTAATAGACTGGTTGGTCCACATAAAAATGTATTTAGATCATCAGTTAATCAATTTGTCAAGCAAAAATACAAAAAAAATCTTCATTTCTAGCTTCTCAAATGTGAGGAACTGCCTCTTTTCCTTTGTTTTATATGACTGTAAATGAAATGTCTTTGGGGTTTTGGGATTGTTTGTTGGACAAAATAAAGCAATTTGAAGGTGTCACCTGTGGCTCTGGTAAATAGTAATGGGACATTTGATTCACTAAAAGATTCATCAATCAAACTAATTGACAGTTTAACCAATCATGAAAATAATAATAATAATCAGTAAGTAATCAATAATCAGCCCAATAACATGAATTGCACCAAATATGAGGTGGATTTTCAGGTTCATTCTGAGCGTATTTACACAAAAAGAAAAGAAAAATTAGAATAAACTCATAATAATGATACTAATTCTGAACGCACTTTGTTCTGTATTATGAAAAATTGGACGCACAATGCGCACACCCACAATCTGCCGTAAATGGATGATGACACCCTCCTCTTTAAGTTGATTTGGACGTAAACCAGACTTACTGAGTCTTTGGCCTGGCACAAAGAAGCCTTTGCGTCATCACTTACTCACAATAATCATACACGCCAGCATGTATTGTGATCCATAATATCCAACATGTCGAGGCCTAATTCATCATCCAATTAAGATCATTCTTATTCCTACATTACTGTGAACATATTTACTTACACTACAATAAAAATCACCCCTTTAGAAAGAAGGATGTAATGCATTATAGGTTACACCAGACTATTATGACAAGATTAAGGCTTTATATAAAATGTCACCCAAATTCAGTCTTTGATGTTATCCCTGTCTTTGCCACATTGCTACATCAAACTCCTCTCAGCTGACACATGAAAGTCTTCTTTATAAATACCAGTCTCTGTGTGGAGGGAATGCTTTTGTGTGCAGACTTCATTTACATCTCGTCCTTTGGGTCTGAGGCTGTTACATTTTTAGATTATATGCTAGATGTTTCTACTCATTCAGAAACTACTGTATATGTTAGGTAGATAAAGTCTATCTTTTGGTGCATGTAGTGCATGTATATAGTCTCTCCCTCAATGTTGGCTTTTAGGTTTATTTCACAAACCCTAGTGTGAATTTGTATTCACGGATGTTTTTAAGGACACTGAGGACTGAGTTTGTGTTTTTTATGTTTACTACCAGCATAAAAAAGACTGATGCCAACTGGTCAAAGAAAGGATTTAAAAAGTGTTGGAGGAGATACATGCTACTAGGATTGAAGAGATGTGGCAGCAAGGTGCACAGACGAGATGGAAGAAAGCAATGGATCGTGAAATCTCTGGCAGGCCAAGCATCACCATATCGAATTCGTGATTCAATCAGTCTGCAATGTCCTCTGAAGCCCGTCCAGCCTGTTGTGCTGGGGTGAGGCTGAGTCACCAGCCGCCTGTGCCTCCGGAGACACACATTGGAGAACACCAGCAGCTGCTGCCTGAAAGCACTAAGAGACCGAGGCTGCCAAAGTCTGTGGCAGGAAGCGTCTCAAGAGGCATCACCCAAGGTGAGGCCCCCTACCCCCCCTCACCCACCCAGCGGGGCAGGTCATTGCTTTAATCAAAGTGAAGGAGAGGCCCCAGGCAGCTGCAGCTGAGGGTTAATGGTGGGAAGCAGCCCGAATTCCCAGACATGATAGAAATGACTGCACTTAGGCCTGACACTGTGTCGCTTTCTTAAACACTAAGACAGATGGCCATGCTGGAGCTGATTCTTCCCCACAGGATTGGATGGAGAAGGCTAATGACAGGATGGCCAAGTATGAAGACGTGTGCCACTGCTACTGCGGGCTGAAGAGGGGTCACAGTCGCGCTGCTGGGTCTATAATATCCTCACAGATGTGACAAGAGTCATCGAAACCACAGCAGAGGGTCTCAGGACATAGTAGGCTGACCCAAGCCCGGTTCAGAGAGGATCATCTCAACAGGGTTTTTGATACTGAAAAACCCTAAATACCTAGTGACTGCAAATAACTCCTAAACCCATTAGAAGATGTACGTACAACCGAGGGCATAGATTTGGTTTCAGAAGTGGGGGAGACACAATGAGGTGAAAAAACTATACACGCACACACACACACACACACACACACACATATATATATATATATATAAATAAAACTATATATCTTTGAATCTCTTTATATGTATATATAAAAAGATTCAAAGTTGCAGTGAAAACCCTCATCCTAACCCTAAAAAGCTAATGTGCAAAAGTAATAATACTAAAAGAAATAAATCTATATAATATAAGTATTAAAATGTAAGTACATATTTTCAGTATGGGAAAGATGTAAAATGTACATTTATCACTCTTTAAAATATAAATATATTCAACACACTATGATACAATAGTTTTTTGTGCTTTCCATAATAATGGTAATGGAAGAAATGTTTTGTAAACCTCTACACCTCTGTATTGTCAATGCACTAACCCCATTTAAAATCCTTTTTAGTTTCAGATACTTCCTGATAGATAATGATGTATTTGCATTTTTACTACAAAGAGTTCTGTGCTTTACTGTCTAATTCTTGTTTTTTTTAGGAGAATATTAACTGCATATAAAAATATAGATTCAATATTTTTTTAATCCCCAAAAACACATTGACAGAACCCTTTTTAGAGTAGTGTCTGCAGATATTTTTTCAGACTGTGTACAGCCCCAACAACCTTCATTAGTAAGGTAGGGCAACGTTTATGTAGCCTGAGAGGCATCACCCAGGGGGGAAAAAAAGTCAGCAACACTGGCTGCTGCTGTGACCTCACAGTAATAACTGAAGGCCACTCAAATGAGTCTATCAACATTTACATCAACTCAAACCTTCTCTCATCTGGACTTAGGTGGCTGGACACTCAATATTCCGAGAGACCTCAGTAAGAAAACCCAAACTGAAACAATAAAGTGAGGGGGACAAAAATAAGATTTGGAAAATTGAGGTGGAATTTACGCCCTTGTGTACAACTCAACCACATGCACTTCCTGACTGTATAAAGTTTGTAGGGGAATCAATACAAACTTCATATAGTCAGGAAATGCGATCAAATATCATGAAATATCAACACAGAGTCTGGCTCCTACTGTGCAACCCCTGTAATAGTTCTTACTTCTGATCCGTCTGCACATCTCTGGGTGTGTAATACTTCTGATGTACTTTACATATCAAGGAATCTGTGACTCATCCCTGCAAGGCACAACGTTTCCAGCAGCAGACACAAAGTGCTGTGCATCTCACCCTTTTATTATAAAATGTCTGAATAGGTAGGGCTCCTGAATCTATGAATACCTGAAACTGAAACTGCATGTACAAACCTTTCTACCCGGCTGTGTAACGTTATTGCTGCTAAGGTACTGCGAGTCAAAGTAGTCAGTGAATAAAGATGGAATACAGATTTAAAAAAATAATAATTAAAAAAACAGTGAAAACATAAAGATGGATTAGCAAACCACAGAACTAAAGATATTTTAGGACAAACACAGAAATGAGGTGGCTTGTGATTTGACCTGTAGCCCTTTAATCTGGGGATATTATGATATTCTACTTTCTCATACTTTTCTTACATTTCCTTATTTTTCAATCCTTTGGTAGTCCAGATTAAAGCCTGACAGACACATTGGCAGTTAGTATAAAATATAGTCATTGCACTTCAGAAATACCAAAGATATGTTTAAGACAATTTAGCAACAGTGTTGCTATTGAATAGTTTGTCCACCAGAGAGCACTGACAAGTATATTTTTACACTGTAAAATGTCCCGCTCACTGCATACTCATCTCTTAGTCACAATTCTTTAATAACCAATTTTAAGGGATATCTGTCTATATTATGTGGTCATGTTTAAAAAGGAATTGTGGCCAATAATTAGTTATCAGATTTTTAAAAGAGCTCAAATATCATGGGTGGATGTCAACATCCTGTGTTGGTAAGGCTCTAGTCCAGAGACTTGAGATGATAAGAGCTGTTTAATGACTGCAAACCTTGGCTGAACACCTCATGATAGTCCTGATTTAGCACCTTATTATTTGTACTTGGCTCACAGTGAGTAGAAACATTTTACCAGTAACTGTCCCCTCCATTTCCTTGCCATTATTCTACTAAGTAAGAAAGTGCTTGTTAAACCACTTTAGAAAGACACGTCAGAAATGATGTGACAGTTGTGTAACATTGAAACTATGCAGCTAACAATTATTTTCATTATTGATTAATCTACATGCTTTGATGAATTGATTAGTCATTTAGTCAATTAAATGTCAGAAAATAGTGAAAATACCTATCACAATTTCTCAGAGCCCAAGATGACGTCTCCAAATTTCTTTTTGGTCGACCAACAGTCCAAAACAAAAATATCTAATTTAGAGAAAAGCAGCAAATGATCATATTTGAGAAGCTGGGACCAGCAGATTCATGGGTTTTTGCTCGATAAATGACTTACAGGAATATACGGAAATATGATTATTCGCTGTCTTGCCGAGAGTTTGATGAGAAGTTTGATACCACTCTCGTATCTGTACTCAAATATGATGCTACAGCCAGCAGACGGTTAGCTTAGTTTAGCATAAAGACTAGAAACAGGGAAACAAAGATATCTGGTGGTTTTATAGGGGGTTATGTTCCAGACTATTTCTTGGATAGGAGCAGTGACTTCCTGAAGTCTTCGCTAGTTGCCTGGCAACCTCACAGTGATGTCGAAGACTTCGGCATAAGGATTAAACAAACGAGGTATAACGTGTTAATTAGTGAGCTTTAGAGGTGCTGGTAGGTGGATTTGTAAACTTTGAACAGAGGCAGGCTAGCTGTTTCCACTCTGTATGCTTCTCATCTAACTCAGCAAGAAAGTGTATTTCTCAAAACGTCTATTGCTTATCATTCATCACTTATCAGAGTAGTTCCCGATTAATTTTCTGTCAACTTAATCGACTAATCTTTTCAGCACCAACTGAAACTGATAAATGCACATTCTTATTGTTTTAGGTGTACTGTAGAGGTTTATGAAGGATATCACTAGTGGACTCTGGCTTTTTCTCTGAAACCTTCAACCTGATCCTCTTCCAGGGCATGTGGTACAATAGACCTGGCTAATTTAATTCTGTGTCCCGGGTAATACTTTTTAAAAGGAACCTTTGCCAGATGGCTGTTGCTGAAACTGATCTCATTCCTGCCGCCAACATTTTTCATCTGTATTACCGTACTTAGTGACTGAGCGGTTATGTAGTGTCTGTTTAAAAAAAGGATTAAGAGCTCTTGTAGGATGCTTTTCAAGAAAGAGCTGGAAGAACAAATGTTCCACTGGAGGTAATTCCATTGTATTCATCATTTAAACAAAATGGCAGAGGCACTGACAGGCACTGTTCACCAACAAGTAAATCTCCTGGGATATCTTAAAGTCCTCAAGTAATGGTGAAGTATCCTTAACAGAGAGCGCAAGTAAGGAATCATTATCATTTTTATCTACATAATTAATAATTTATTTTCTAGAAACTACTTTGGTGCCTGCCTGCCTTTTAGAGGATCAGTGAGCACTATGCCACATGTAAAATGTCATATAAATGTATAATGAAGCTCTTCTAAATGTTCTAAGGTCATGATTATCTGTTCATAAATGTACAATGAAGCCTGTTGTGAGTGCACTATGGTAGCCCCGTGCAGAGATTGTGTTACCTCGGCTCCAGGCCATCTGAGCTAAAAATCACAAAATAGAAAATAAACATGTATATTTGCTCCTTCATATATTATTCACCAGGAAAACCACTGTCTCAGTCAACACATACTCACAAGGACATTTCAATATTACATATCCTCCCTTCCACTGCTCTATTTCAGATAGCATGATAGTGTTATAGAGTGCTGCAGGGATGACGTATTTTTGTAGGCCAACCCTGAAGTTAGCATCGCCCTGGTTCCCTCGACAAAAAG
>LKNJ01001064.1:39735-111200 GCA_002120245.1 Maccullochella peelii | reverse complement strand
AGCCGGGACGTGTTGTTTTGTACTATATGCCGCTGTAGGCAAAGGAGGTATTGGAAATTCATCACAAGTTGCAGGATTTTCTGCAGAATTTTCCGCCATTGAATCAGGCTTTCACCATCTGGAGGCATGTGCGCGCACATCTGCATTTCTAGAACAGCCAATAGGAATGCGCCCTCTATTTGAAATGACCTGTGATTGGCCAAACGCTGCCGTCAAGGGCTAGATTTTCTAAAGCCTGAAAACAGAGCCAAGAGGAGGTGCGGAAGTAGATGTTTTCTCTCAGACTGCTTGAATTACGATATGCTGCATGGTTATTATAGATTTTTTGCCCAATGATGCCAAAAAATTACTGCCTTCCCCATCTTTAACGTTAGTTAAGCACTGAATTTTAATCGTTCTTTTGTGTCTCCAAAAACAATTATTTCAGTTTTATCTTTGTTCATGTGGAGACAATTGTGAAAACAAAAGGGAAAAGTAGTAGCAATTAAGTTAGGATAAGGTGATTAATTCACCTAAGGAATAGATTATGGTGTTCATACTGAATATGAGAAGCTGAGCTGTAGCTGAGTAGACATTTAAATGTTCAGTGTGGCTAGGTTGGAACACATTCAACTCCCAGCTGCATTGTAAAATACAAGCCACAGCAGAGTAGGTTTGTATTCAAAGTTGAGATAAAATTGTGTGGAATGGTAACCACACTCTAGCCTTGTGTATACACAGAAGCTCTTGCTATGTGAGTAGCTACTTGTGCAAGCAGCTTCCTTTTTATTTGGCCTAACTAACACTGCATTGAGTAGGCCACAGCCAAACTCCTAGTCTGAAGCTATTTACTAATTGTAGCACTCAATATAGAAATCAAATTAAGTCTAAGGACAAATTAGCCTTTGCTAGGTCTGATCAATAACCCTTAGTATCCTAAAACATAGGTTAGAATAAGTGCTTCTCTTTAGTTGCAAACATTTTTGCCTACTTACTCTATCTAGACTGTAACTAGGAATTAATCCCTAAGTAAAGTTATGTGAGGAGATACAGAATAAAAGTGTCTCTAAGGGCTTGACTGACACAATTTTGCAAATGCCAACCAATCAGGACAAGCCAAACTCTTTTTGCAATACCTTCTTCACGAGTCCTTATGGGTAAAGAAGCATAATATTTCAGTCTCTTTGATTTTTCAAAGAAGTCTGTGAAAATTGCCACAGCTTGGCTGCTCACTTTGTCCCAAAATATGCTATGTTATTAGGAACAAAGTGTCTTGCTCCTCCACAGTAGAGGAACAAGAAAAGGACAAAATGCTGTACCTAAATAAGATATGTATCTTGACAGCATGAGGGCTTGTAGCCAAGACTCTGCTTGTGGTTTACCTGTCAGCGTTGACATAGGCAATACTACAACAGGTTTTAGTAAAAGCTTAATTCTTCTTCAAACTAACCATATTTGCTGAATTATTATCAAATGTCTGGAGAGCAGTGGACTTGATTATATGTGTACATGGGACTTTTAGTAAAGCGTACTCTTTTATAAACCTTTGATACACCCTGCAAATTCCTCATTGCCACCACACTTTCAAGATCCAAATGTTTCCAAAGATACAGAATGTGCCATGCTGACATTTTGGGAAACACACAAGTTATATAGAATATTTCTGTTTGGTTGCAGCCATAAAAACTCTGACATATTGGATTTAAGTTGGAAACATGTATAGAGTTGTTAGATACTTCTTAAAATCTGAGGAAATGATGCCAATATTAACAGCTGTGCATGTTTTGTTGGTAATCCAATGAACCAGAAATGCTATTTGAGTAAGATTTTGTGCAGAGTCTTAAAATTGTTCTGTGTCACAGTATCATTGTATATGGGAGTAAGTCAGGCATATTAACCAATTTCAGTTAGAGTAATCAGCGCATTACATTATACAGGTTAGTCTTAATGAAGTTTGATGTTTACCTATTCCGCCTGCCTGAGAAAACACATTTTTTAAAGGAATAGTTCGACATTCTGGGTAACACACTTATAGCCTTTCTTGCCCAGAGTTAAATGAGAAGATTGATACCACTCTCACGTCTGTCCACCAAATATGAAGTTAGATCAGCCTAACCTTCTGGCTCTATCTATCGAGGAGATGGAAATATTGTGCTACTAAACAGTGCTGCTTATGCCTATATACTCGTCCACATCAAACACAGTGGTGCACAGCTAAAGAGGCACAGGCACGCAGACATATACAGTGACATGTGTCGCATTATCCACGAAAACACATACACACAAACACACACACACATTCTGTGCAAACACGCACATGGCCCTTCATATCATTTAGAATGACAACGACTGGCTGTTGTCTCTCTTGCTAGCTGGAGAGTGCTGATGTGTGTGTGTGTGAGAGAGAGACTGATTCAGTAGTGTGTGTGTGTGTGTGTGTGTGTGTGTGGGGGGGGTCATCATGAAGGAGCAGAGAAGGGAATGGAGGGAGGAGGAGAATTGCACACCTGGCATCCGCCACAGATGGGCATAATCATCTCCCTTGCTACCCCCACCCAAACCCCCCATTACTCCACACACACCCCTCTCCTGTTCCCTCATCCATGGCGAGGTGGTATTCACACATACACACACATGCATTGTTAAACGAGTCAACTCATACGGCACCCTGATTCGAGCAGCAGTCATGCCAGAGTTAGATTGTCAGAATTGGTCCAGCTGACAAAAGCAATTACCATGCATTAGAGTCTGAAACTCTCGTACGTTTGTTTGTCAGCCAAACAAATTTATGGCTGTTATCAGTGAAAAAGAGTCTCTTTGTTAAGTATTAACTAAACTGACTTTTGAAAAGAGTTGTTGTTTTTCTTTGGTTTTGCTGATTGCTCTATCCAAACAAGTGAAACAAATCACTCTCCACAAATAAGTAGTGACATGATGCATTTTGCCAAATTTCATAAAAATCAGTCAAAAAATGACTGAACGCGAAGTGGATTTGAGATGCATCACAATTGTATATTAAGTCAAAGCGGAAAATGTTTCAACTTCGGTGTAAAAAGTGTGCTTTGTGTGCTGAGGAAAAGGAGAGGGGTCTGAAGGAAAATTACTGAAAGAAATGAAGTTAGTTTTGTCCTGTGGAGAATAAAAACAGGCTGCAAAAATATTCCAATTTGTGCAAATAAAACAAGGTGAAAATTTTCTTTGCATTCAATCCGAATGCACCTTAAGTGTAGAAATTGTGGCTTTGTAAATTTGGAACTTTAATTATAGTATATTAGTAATACACAGTTAGGAACAAACTGCATCAACATTTCAAGTACTCAAATTTTATTCAAATTTGGATCAGATGTCACTATCAAATTGTAATTTTTTAGCTCAAGTTATTGTTCTCTGTTTAAGCCCATCGGTGTGCGTTTAGGACGACCTGCCGTACAAAGATATAGAATCTCTAAAGTTTCCCCAAATCTGTCCACTGGTGTCTAAGATATCACCATCTATGGTAGACAGACAAACAGAAAAAGAAGGAGAAGACAAAATCAGGGAGTTGTTGTTAATTTCCTCTCTGTGTATTCAGTGGAAGTCTGAGCTGGGATGTATTAGCTTAAAGGGGTTGCTAGAGGTGGTTTACCTGTGGCAAAAGAGGAGACAGGACCTCTGGAGAGCTTCATACAGCCACCAGATCTGACATTAAGCTAGCTGTTGTCTGTAAATGGACTTCACTTATATAGCGCTTTTCCACCTTTTAACGGTACCGAAAGCGCTTTACAGATTGGTCTCATTCACCCACCAATGGAGACGAAGCTGCCATGCAAGGTGCTGGCCTCCATCGGGAGCAACTTAGGGTTCAGTGTCTTGCCCACGGACACTTCGACATGTGGACAGAAGGAGTGGGGGGTCGAACCGCCAACTCCAGGATCAAGGAACAACCCGCTCTACCTCCTGAGCCACAGCCGCCCAAATGTAGTTTCCGAAATGAACAGTAAGCTTGGAAAACCACAATGTCTCGTTTTCTATTTCTACATGCATTAAATACAGAAGATGTAACAATGACTGTGGAAGCTTGGAGGTAAAGGTTTAGTATATTTGCTGAAACTGTCACTAGATCCTGACAGAAGACAATGAGACAGATAATCTGTGAAATCAGGTTCCTCTGGCTCCTCCTAGTGCTCCTAGTGGCATTTGCAAGAATCCTCACCTGAATGAAAACAACCAATCAGTGCCAAGGGGAGTATCTAATGCAGTGTTAACCACTGCTCATGCACACGCTGCACAGCCCCCTCGCCCGCGCATTCTCTCACTCAGTCAAGCTCAAGATCTTCAGCACGCAGCTTCAGGAGGAGCTTTGCAAACACAATGGCTGAGAAACAACCACCAGCAATGAAAATACTGCCCTTCCCTTCTTTGCCAACAACAGTGTACACGGCAAAGACAAGTACACAGAAGAAGACCGATGACGAAAAGCAAGCTAAAATGAAAGAGTTAAACGTTTAATGTTTCGACCTGAAAGGATTCAAAACTGAAACTGACTCACATTTCTGCTCGATTTCTGTTTGATTTGATTTTCAAAACATTTAACCACATTGCTAAGATGGCTACGGTTACTGTAACACTCCATTGCCCATATCTTATGTTACTGTGATGTTCCAGTTGGGCTAACGTTAGCTTGTTCCCAATGTTAAGGCTACTGGTTAGTGTTATTTTTAGCCACTCTGCAACAAAACATCTTTGTGAAGTGCCCAGGCAGTCTTATCGGTTTGGAGTTTGTCCTGATATTTATGTGTGCCTGTGCTCTCCCGGCTAAATGCTCTCACCATCAGTGGTTTACTGCTTAGTTAGCACTATTATTTGCCACAGTTTCTCTTATCAAACACCTGAACAGTGCAATACGTGTATGCTAGTTGTTTTGCCAAATAGAATTAGCTGTAGATTACTTTTCATAGCGAAAAGACTTATTACTGCTGGTTTGACAGTATATCTCTCAATGCAAAGGCTGCAGGTGTTGGACAACAATGTTGATATTTCACAGCAGTAATGTCTAGGCCAGCTGTGGCATTACTTTACTAAGGGGTACTTAGTAGGCAAGTTTTTTTAGTAAGTAACATGTAATGAGTAATTGATGACATTTTTCAAAAAACTCAACAGTGGATTTAGAAGAGAAAAACCACAGCACTAGCACTAAAAAAGTATTATTTGGGAATATCTATTCATGAGTATGTACTGTAATTACCAGCCATGCAATTGTATTCTACTTAAAGACATAATATGTAACATTTCCGCATTAAAATGTCTAAAAATAACTAGACCTATGTTATATATTTTGAGGAGTTGTGTACTTACATTATCCTAAATGTTTCCAACAATGTTCAAACCCAGAGAAAGCCGTATTTTTTTTCGAGGTAATGGTCCATTTTATTTTGTCCCCTGTCAATGGTGTCATATGCCCTTTACCCTATGCTTTACCCCCTCTAGTTGCTATGAAACACGGGATACGTCGGAGTGTGAGGAAAGAAAGGATGCAATGTCACAAAATTGTACTCAGTAACAGTATTACAGCCTTTTTTCTGCCACACAGCATACGTTTTTTCATGCCAGCCACCAAGCTAATGTGTACGGTGACGTAATGGTCTGACGTAATATAATGTTACAGCATTCGATACGCTCATACAGTTATTTTTTGTATGATTGTTTTGACCTTGTTCTGAGCCCAGCACGGTTGTCATGGTCAAAACAATCATACTAAAAATAAATTCATGAGCGTGTTGAACGCCACGTAACGTTAGCTACAGTAGCCGTATGGTTTATCTAACGGTAAGTTAACGTTACGTTACCTAACGTTACTTGCGGCTCTTTCATTAGAATGAAACGACATAACATGAACAAACGTGACTAAACATGTGAATAAAACTTTAATACATTTCCTCGTCCCTGAACATGACTTCTGCCTGCGTCATGTCCTGTTCTCTTTATACATCCATGGTCACTTCAGATAGATTTTCATTGGCAATGGTGGTTGTTTAACAATGACGACAACAACTCCCATGATCCCACGCTACTTCTAAACGTCGTCTAACAATGTCTTTTGTTATTGTTTTGGTTGAGAGACAGCAGAAATTAAATACTTTAGTTTTTTGTTTATATAGCCAGTTTTTTTTTCTCATTTTGACTTATGTACTGTAATTACCTTTTATTTACTTATTAGATATTTTAGCTAATCACTTGCAAGTATGCTGGTGTCTGAAATTGATACTTCATAGTGTCTGTTATGCCAGGATCACCAAAATAGCCTGAGAAATGAGTGAAAGTTCAAAAAAAGTACATACATTGTTTTTATATTTCCACATTTATTGTCTTTTTTTGGCACTCCTATGATTTAATTATCAGAAGAAAAAAACAAATTCCAGAGGCAGGCTTGAAAGGAGCATGTACACCCCTCCCATCCTCCTTTTCCCTCTCACCTCATCCACCCCCAAGGGGGAGCCCGCCATTTCCAGGCAACAAAAGCGAGACATGGCCGGCAGACTTTGATGTTTATTTTAGCAGCCCCCCCCCCCAGAAAACAAGCCTCCTGGGGCATCCACTGCGCTTGACCCCAGGTCAGGGGATGTCCTGTACTTAAAACCCTTAACCCGCTGACACCCCCCACCCCACCTCCCGTCTTTCCTCCCTCTTGAGCTGTATGCCTCCTCTCTCATCCTCTCCATCTCACACCCATCACCTCCTTGTGGACGTCACACATACACAGTGACCGTCACCCTGTTTATACAGAGAGGGAAAAGTAGAGATTACCGTTAACACTGTTAACTGTTCTTGTGGGATTGTGACTTTTGTCTCAGATTTGTGTGTTTATGTGTGCATGTCTGTTTGTATTTTTCTTTTTTTGTTTGTTTTTTTGACATGGCAGTTGGGTTTTACAAGACATTACTCCCAAATTTCAAATACTAATTATAACACACCACAAAATACATCCATTGTGGACATTATGGTATGCATCCTTGTTGTCATGTGTGTTTCTGTTTGTAATAATAAATGCATTTGCATAACCTCACCAGCACTGAAGCAAGAGATGTGTGTGTGTGTGTGCGTGTGTGTGCTAGGAGGGAATGGGGGATTGGTGGAGGTGGTGGTTGTGGTGGAGGGGGTTACATTTCCTTTCACTGGCTGCCAATCCATCAAGGCTCAGTCTACCGCTGTGGGGGCCGACAGGCAGTACAGAAAAGAACAAGGCCCGGCAACAGAGCCCCCTCTCCACGGCCATCATTCATCCCCCACCAGGCTCTGAACTCTGCATGACCTTTTCCAGAGCCTCCTCAACTTCCACTCCTTAGAACCTAGTTAGCCTTAAAGACGCAGATACAAGCCCACGCCATGGACTGTCAGCATCTGGCCACCGTCGCCATTTTTTTGGTGTGAAATGTGTTTGAAGAGTTTTGTTAGGTGGATAAAGCAGAAGAAGGTGAGAGATCAGTTGTATCAACAGTTCTTTCTTTATATACAGTATGTGTGTGGTGAGGGTTCACATCTCATTCCTACAGCAGTGCAGCCTCTCCCTGACAACCAGATTGTCAGACAGCGAAGAGGAAACACACAAAAAGCTGTAACCGATGAGCTTCACACACACACACACACATATACACACATACTGCAGAGGGGCGGTGAGTTGACATCATTAGACCGGACACATTTTTGTCACGCTTCCAGATTCGATGCGTCTGCATTTTGCTGAATGCAGACGCGGTCTCGCTATTTTTCTTCCCTCCCACCCACCCACCCAGCCACCCTCACTCCCTCTATCTCTTTGTCCTGCTTACATGTTTAATACCGGAGACGCCCCAGCTCATCAGAGCTGTCCAGACAACACGTTGTACTGGTGTGGGAGGATATAAAGCCACAATCCTGTCCCTGCTACATCTCTGTATACAGCAGAAGTCACTAGCTCCTTTTTCCTGGGTTTATTTTACCCAGGTTTCCTCTCTTTTCATAACAGATTACTCCTTGTCTATCTGTCCAGTCTCAGTGCATTAGTCCCAGTCTGGACACATCAGAGTAATTCATACTTACTTGGCAGTGTGGCATCTTTTGCTCTGTCCCGGCAGCTTAATTGTGTTTTCTAGTGTTATGTTTTTTTCCTTAAATTTCAGCAAAAATACAGTGACATGATGAGTGTGTGCCCAACGGTGGAAATCTTGTTACTGCGATGAAGACCTAAGGGCTGTGTGTGAACTTGTGTGTGTTCATTTTGACTCAAGGAGACTGTCCTCACAAGCAAAACAGCATCTGCTGTTTGTTCAAATGCCTAAAATGACCCTATGTTTACGTTAACCTGATAGCAACCTCAAGCGCCATTTGAATTATGAGTGTGATGTTGGTATTAGCGTTACAAAATCTCTTACCAGGCATTCACACCCAAAACAGTCCTATGTTAAAAAAGTTAAGGGGCTTAGTTAAAAGTTAAGGAGTTCAGTAAAGAAAGGATAGGATTTTGATCGGCTTTAACTTAGCCGATACCAATCCATTAAAATATAATCAGATACAGCCTCGATATGGATCCTTGGGATTGGCTCGGGACATGCCTAGGCTGCAAGATACACATCTCGCAAATGTTGGGGATTTGACAAACTGATTGGCATACAAACTAAAAGCAGACATGGCAGTACATTTCAGTTTTCAAAGTTCAGTTTCTTAGTTTTGTATTTTCTTATATCTTCTTTTAACAGCAAAAGTATAACAGATTTTCACACATTTCACACAAGATGTTCAACCCTGGATTGAAAGCATAGGCTGCAGCACATGCATGCAAGAGCCAAATGCACCTCAGTTTGTGACTACATGTGGAGTTGAGGAAACACGTTTGATTTAAAACATCTTTTTATGTATATTTCAGCCTGGAGATGAATGCACTAGCCTCCAGAGCGATGGGAGAAATGAATAACTCACTAACATCTGGGCAAGCGACAGTAAAGAGGGATTTAGTGTTAGCCCCAGGAAGGCAGGGAGAAGCTGTGTGTCCATTAAACGCTTTATTACAGAGCCAGCAGCCCCATGCTAACTCACTTAGCCCAGTGAGCAGGAGGCTCTGCTCAGTAGCCTGACTGCCTGTCAGTCTGCCTGCTCAGCACACACCATGCTGGAGGCAGCGCCCCCCTTACGCACTTTGGTTAGCTCGGCCCGTCTGATAGCTTGTCCATTTGTCAATCAAAATACAGAAAGTGGTCTGCACTCTAATGTGCAGCGAAAGTAAATGTCTGGTACTGAATTCTCTTTTACTCAATGCAGAATGAACACTTGAGCACTCTTTTATGCCATTCAGACACATGTCTGAATGCTGCAAACCACATACCACATATAGACAAACCACCAAATTAACATACTATATGTTATATATTATTTTGTTAATGACGTCCATGTTGCTTTATGTTTGTTTTTGTGATTTGATTTATTTGACAACAAAGTTCTTTAACACGTTGCTGTTCGGCAGGTAACACTCAAGTTCACACCAGCATATATGTAAACAGATAAAAGGTGTAGAACAGTTTAAAACCAGGTCTCATCGTACATTGCATGTGTTTTTACTCATTCTCTCATACTGTACTCTCCATCTTTGTCTTTTTTACTTTTCTCTCATTTATCCTCCCTCTCCAACATTATAGGCCATTACCCCCTCATCTCCCCTTATTCCCAACCCAGACAACACTCACCACTGCCCACGTCTTTGTCACGGGGCATGGTAGGAGAGGACCCAAACGCTGAAAGAGGAAGAAGCTAGAAGCAGGTTCTCTCAAATTTAATGAACTTATACAAAAGGGTACACGCAGGTAGGCAAAACCAAACACTCAAAAGTAACTTCACCAAAAACACTGCACGCATAGAAAACAAGACCACAAAGCTCACGCGACATAGGGTAATGACACCACAAAAAACACCAGTATAAATAGAAGGAGAGCAAATGAGGGAAATAGAGGCAGGTGCGCAACAAGACACAGGTGAACATAATCAGCAGACAATCAAGAGACAAGACAAGGGGAAACACTAGGGCAGGCACACACAGGAACTAAGACAGACCAAACTTCAAAATAAACCAGGAACCAACAAAAGGTCCACATTAAGACAATAAAAGTCAAGATCCTGACAGTCTTAGGCTACATTCAGATAGAACCAGGTGCTGCAGTGAAAACAACGTTTTTTCCATTCATTTGAACAGGGGTACTGCATTTAGGCTGCGGCAGTGCGGGCCACATGGGGTGCCGAAAAACAAAACTGTTTACCGAGCAACTGTGAAGATAGAAGAGAGGCTGATCGATCAGCTCCGTAATGACTGTACATCAGCTGTTCAACCCTGCCATGAGGGAGTACAAAGACGTCAATCGCTGTGCAGTCGCTTGGCTTGTATCACTCTTCAAGCTGGGATTGCTGGTTAGTTACAAATTCCAAATGCCATTGTATTAAATGCTTTAAAGTTAAAGTTTGTTAAGTAGTCAAAAATACAATATTATTTAACTCACATGTAGAATGATAAAAAATGATCACTGTTTCTTTCGCCCTTACTTTAGGATCCTTAAACGCCACTGGATTGTATTATGCTGAAAACTGTTTCTAATATTCTGTCCCATCGTGTATGTAAATTTATATTTTACAACTTACCACTAACTGTTGATAAAAAAAATCACTATAGAGTTGTCACATTTGACACTTCTTTGTCACAGTATCATTACTAATCTTTAAAAAGGTATGATTGTTGCAAGTGTCACATGGAAGACCAGAGCTAGATTAGCATTAAATTGTAAAGGCCAGTTCAGACCAAAGAGCTACTAGACAAAACTGTTTTAGAACGTTGCAGGGAAAAGTTGCAGTGGCGTGATCTGGCCCGTCTCAGCTCGACTCTCAAAGCTGGCTGATGGCGTCGCCTGCAACTCAGTTGTCAAGTTGTCAGTGGCTGGTTTTAGAACGTAAGGTACGTCACCTGTTTCAACAGCCAATCAGCTTGTGACGAAGTCAGCCGGTCATCTCAACCCTCTCGTTTTTTTATGTTTTCGCGGTTTCATCAATACTAGAAATGCAACTGTAGCAAGTAACTCACTATCACTATCCTCATTCATATTTTAAGAAACTACAAATTATATCCAGCTACAAAAAAGCCTGAAAAGCCGGCAGATAGAACGGAAGTACAGAGAGTAGTCGCTATGGAAATGATACATTGTCTCATCTAGTTGCATTGGTGTAAACTGGCAGGTTTCAGAATGTTGCAGATCCGGTGCATTGAAAGTAGTTTCAACTCATCTCATCGTGAATCTTTGGTCTGAACTGCGCTTAACACCACCCTCAGATTGAGCTAGAGCCCTCCCTCCCAGCAAATTTTAAAAATGCAACGATTGAGGGAACAACAACTGTAGTGGGCGTGGCCTAGTGACTGCGTAGTGTGTGGGTCAGGGGACACGGGGGAGTCTGACTGACACTGATTAGAGTCTTTTTTCATATACATTTCATGACATAGACAGGTCCCAACCAGTTGACTCTGTGTCAGCATTGGCCTTGCAAGGTTCAGGGCTGATTTAAAACAGTAGATGGCGTGTTGAGCAGATGAAATGGTGATTTGATATGATTTTGGTAAGAAATGTCAATATTAACACCAGCATTGATGTGTTTCATCACACATATCATTTTTTGAAAAAAGTGTGCAGTACCTCTCTAAGTGATTTTTGGCCTCTAGGGGGCAGCCGAACAAGCTGAAAACACAAATTTGACATATTAGGCTCGTTCGAGAAGAAGTGCGCTTTGTCTGGAAAGTGGACGAGATCAGGCGGCAGCAGCTGGATGCGGTGACAAACAGCCCCCTGCAAACAGTTTCCCATCATGCCCTGGGTCTTGCAGTGGGTGGAGAGCAGCTGCGGCGCCTGGCTCATCTCTAACGAGCCTATTGTCACTATATAAAATTGGAGCCATTTTTCTGGCTACCTGGAGAATGTAAGTCCAATATTCACTCTGGTAAAAGCTCCACTATGTTTACCAGCTAGTCACTAACTTTGTCTGTCTGCCGTTTGATGCTGGGCAGTAGTGTACAGTGGGTTTTCAGAGCTTTTTTGCTGCCTGCTGCGGCTGGAAACTGATAAGAGTGGTGGGACTGAACCAAACTGATTTAGTTAGGGGCCATAAAACCAAAACAATGTGCTGAAAGATGCTAAAATGCTCTGCAGAGCTGAGGAGAACTGCAGAGTCAAATGATAATTCTGCTTGGGTTTGCCACGATGAGAGACCCATTTCACTAATCTTCTAAAAAACTGATGCAATCCTTTGTGGTCACACTCTAGCTCATCAGCTGATATGAATTTCAATCTTAAAATATTCATTTACACACAAACGGTGACTTTTAATAGGCCTTGTTTGGTTTGTCAGTCACGTTAAACCCTTATACGGCTGAGCAGGCCATGTTTCAACTCCACTTCCTTTTTAGTAGACTGCATTTTGAGAAGTGACATATCTATGTGCTAAGGGCCTGTTAAGGCCCTGATTCATATTACACTTGAAACAGGCCAGATAGGAGACTGGTAACAGATCGTCACACTATGACACAATGTGAAGGACTGTCTCATTATGTGTCCCCACACTCCATTTAAAACCACTAGCTTCCACTCAGTGTGTGTGTGTGTGTGTGTGTGTGTGTGTGTTTGTGTGTGCATGAGTCTGTGTGTTGTTAGCATATTTGCTTCTGCAAATTTACATCTTGCTTATGTGTGCACGTGTTCAGCGTGTGCTTGCATGAATCTGTACACCTTTCTTTGTCTGTATGTGTGTGTGTGTGTGCATCTGTGAGTGTGAGGAAAGCTCCTGCAGCAGGAAGAATGAGTTGATGCCCTGCGTTTGGCTAATTAAGACAGCAGTCGACAGAGAGAGAGAGAGAGAGAGAGAGAGAGAGAGAGAGCTGAGAGATGGCAGAGAGGTGCTAATTCATAATTGACGTAATGGATGAAATCTGTCTCTGAGCTTTTTAAGACAGACACACACACACACACACACGCACACAGACTTTGTGATTTCAGTCTGATTAGCTGTTGTACACCTTTGTGTGAATAATGAAAATACACACCATGTACCAGAATCCTTAATGAATAGCAAATCTCTTGTTACACAACAAACTCACACCACAAACACATGGAGATGTGCAGAACAAACACACACACACACACACACACACACACATACAGTATGTCATATGCCTATTATGCTGCTAGATCAGGGGAATAAAGTTGGCTTGACACTGAGACTTTATTCAGTAAAATCTGATCATACTGTATTAGTTGACTAGCAGAGTGTCCTGGTAAGATAAGGCATTGCTCTTCATTTTCTCTCTGCGACATCCTTACATCCTTACGTTCATTCCACACAAGTGAGTCTTCTGGGAAAAAATGAACTGAGAATGAACTTTTTTCCTCCCTAAGTTGTTCACCTTCCTCCTTCAGTGTAAAGAACCCTCACTGTTTTTGGTGAATGGCCATTACGCACATGTCATTCACATCTATTTGAACCTGTCCATTGAGCTGTCAGGGGGCTAGGGTCAATGGGCCTCATTCACTAATATGTGCATAGAAATGTTCCTACTTTGCGCACGGAAAAATGAACGTCGGAGTCGTGACACTTGCGCACCGGCCAATTTTGTTCTTTTCACTGTGCCTATGTTAGTGAATCAGAATCATTCTAAATTGACAGGCACGTGCCCGCTATTTGCAATCAGCATACTGCCACGTCCCCATTTCTCTATATAAGAAAACACATTTGCCTAGAGGTGTATCATGGAATCATGCTATATCATCAAGCATGGTATGATACCTGCTTGGAGGTAAATCAGAATCTTTTATAGGCTATACCCTGCATGCCTGTTAATAGCGCTACCAATTAACCAGTTGGCTACCAGTTAACATTGGCTACATATGCACAATTTTATGGCACTAGAAATTGGTGAGAGTAGCCTATCATTATAGGCCAAGTCAATAAGAAAAATGAAAACCAAAACTGCTGTATTTCAATATGGACATTCTCATATTCTCCATCGTAAGCTAGGACTGGGACACTCAGTTTTTAATTGATGAGGATGAAAGGGCAGCAATTTCATGGTTGTTTAATACATTTGGCCAATGTGTTAGTAGATTAACAGTTTAAAATGTTGTTAAAATTTTTGTTAAAAGGTGTGTGTTTACATTTTCTAAGACAGCCTGGTCTTCATCATTTGTGCATACACATGGTCTGAGGCAGTTCTAAATGTGTTCACAGAGTACAAACAAATTCAGGTAAGAAAATATTGATGAATCCCAGATTTGTGCGTAAATTGTTCGTACACGGTTTAAGCTCAGTGTGTGTGTGCATACACATTGTTTGTGAATGAGGCCCATTCTGTTCTTGATCTACACCTATATGTCCAGTAATAGTGCAAGTGTGTGATTGCTCAACTCATACATATAGTAGGATGTTGTTTTTTTTCTTTTTGTTACATGACTTTGAGGTTAACTATAATTCAGACACTATAAAGAATTACAGGTGTAAAGCTGTGAAGAGGTCTGCAGGAAGGTGTAAAGGCAAACCAAGAGGGACATAATGCACTGGCAGAATTGTACAGTATGTATGCACGTACATGTACAGTATGTACCTACAGTCAGGGCTGTAGTTATCCTTGAGAACCCAAAGGTCATGTCCACCTCCTCTTGTTTCTGTGATGTGAAAAATACAATTAAATATATTCCCACCGTCTCGCTTAGTGTTGGTATATTTATTTGCAATGTTTCGGGCTACACAAACAGCAGATAAGAGGACAAGCATGACAACAGTTCCACATAATGGAAATTATCCAATTGGATGACCACATAAATATAGGTTGTTGTCGTGCTCTGTTAATGTATGATGATGATGAAATTATACAATTACCATCATTTTGCCCTTATTTTCTCTTTTTCTAAACCTTTGTCAGTGAGATGTTTTATAGATTTTTTTTTCTTTACCTAATTGCCATAGAAGCAAGGCGTGTGTTTTCTCAAAGTATTTCACGTAGATGTGAACAGTCACGTAGTGTCACGATCACAGGTTATCATTTGTCATTTTTGATTGGTTGTCAGCCTCAAAAGGGCAGGTCTTACCTAATATACAGGTGAGTAAATATAGATGCATGCATTGTTATGTGACCAACAATGGTTAAAAGTACACGCGGTTTCAGTGTGACTGACGCCTGGGTGACACCACCTACCTCTACCTGTGTGTGACAGCTACCTCGCTGAACTGCTGCGTCTCGCATGCGTGTGGTGTCCACACAGAGAACGTTGCTCCTGCGGCGCTGCTGCTGCCAGCCCTATCTTTCTACATTGAGTTTGCCTTTGATAATGGCTAAAAATAATACAATGTTTCATTTCATTTCATTATACATTTCATTTATATTTAGTTTAGACAGAAAAAGGTTAGCAGGCGTAGGCTCAGTTGTAGCTGGGGAGTTAAAAATGTCTGTCTGTGACATATTCTACAGATATAGACTGAAACTGAAAGGTATAATATTGCTGGTTTGATGTCAATATCAACACATCATTTTCACTATCTATTTTTGCTGAGAACCGTGCACGTCACACGGAAAAAACAGGCGACACGCCGAATCTCTGGATGGCGCATCTCACGCAGGCTGTGTGGCTGCTCTAACCTGCTAACATGGGCAGCAAAATGAAAATCAAGAGGCTCCATGACGCACACGTGCTGCTCAGGTAGGCCGTGTGTCCCAGGCTTGAGTGGTAGAACATAGTATGTTAATTTACACAAAAATGTGATTTTTGCTTCATTGTTTTGAGATCTTCAAAACCAGATATAAAAGAGGTCAGTGTTGCTCTTATCTGTATTCTACATGAGAATGGAGTCCAGCTTCAATGTAGATATAAATTACTATACAAACACATGGTATACAGAGGGGTAGTGAAAAATAATGCAGACTCAGATTCCAATAAATCCAGCAACAGGAATCAGATGACAGCCATTTTCAGGGCAAGTGTGGGTATACAGCGATGCAATCTGACAAAATCCCATCTTTAACATCAGGTCTTAAAACTCAGGGTGAAATGACAAGTGTAACCACAGCCAATGGCTACTCTCCAATCTTTTTCTTTCTGACATATGGATGGATCCTGTCTTTCAGAGCATATTGTGTGATTGTAGGCTTGTAGGCCATCACATACTGTCAGTGCAGGCTGACGTGTTAGATACACTGAATACAAAATCGGCTTGTCTGCAGTGTGCTGAGGCTGTCTTTGACAGTGTAGCACTGTCTGTGTCACACTCTAACAGACAGCCAAATAACCCCTTGGCAGTGTAAACAAAGAGAGATTACACCCTGGTGAGTGGAAGGAGTCTGCCTGTGTGCTCCCAGCATTGAGGGTAGAAACTGACGATGGGTGGTTGCAGCAGAAAGAAAGAGACAGTAAGAGAGAGAGAGAGAGAGAGAGAGAGGTGGTAGGTAGACAAACACTCACCCATAACGCACACAAACTTCAGCCTTGCCTGACTTCTTTTGGTGGGTAATATTGAGGCTCAATGACTGCTAGCATTAGGTTCTTTTGATCTTATTTTAAGTTAAATACAAGAGTGTATTCTGCAACATTTGCAACATAGCTAGCTTTTTGGCTAAATATGTTATTAGAATAATAATACTGAAGAGTGTTAAATGAATTAAAGAAAAACTTCTTGGTTTTTCTGACATTGAGCAGTAGGTTGTTCTCTGTGAACCACTCTGCAAGATTGTTGATTTCCTCCCGATATGAATACTGATCGTTGTTTGTAATCCGGCCGATAATGGTAGTGTCGTCCGCAAACTTCACCACAGAGTTCTCGCCATGTCGCGGATTGCCGTCAGGGGTGTACAGCGTGAACAAGAGGGGGCTGAGCACACAGCCCTTGGGGGGCTGTAGACAGCTGGATTGATTAAAATAGGAGCATATCTGTTTGAGCATGAGACAGACAACTGAAAAATGAAGCTAAAACACCTTATTCAGTTGGTTTCTTTGTATGTTCTTACTTTTTGCTGCTTTTGAGAAACAGATTCAAATGTACAACACAAGAGGGCTTGATAAGGTCTTAGAAAGGATGTGTCCATGCATGCATCATGTAGTAAAAAAAAAAACACAACACAATTGCACCTTGCACAACACGGCTTTGCTATGGTCTGAGAAAGTGGGCAATGCAAGCTCAAATATCTGATATCTTTTACACTAAAACTGTGCAACACTGTTTGATCTTTACTGACAATCCCTAATGTGCTTCTCTTCCTATTAAGGTGCAACCAAGCTCATGGAATCACCAAAATACCACACAGTCATCTGCATGGCACCAAATATCTCAGATGATTAGATGGCAAGAGGTGCTGCTGTAGCTCAAATTGTTATGTGGCAAATATTATGGTAAAAAACAAACTTAAGAGATAAGTCAACTAAGAAAATTGTCCTGAATTGCCATTTAGAGGATAGGAATAATAAATATTGAACATATGAGAGGTGAAAGCAATGGCAGCAATGGAGCATGACAGCATTGGCCATGTTGACCAAGTAGTTTAGGTTTATCTCAGCTGGTTAAGCTTATCCTAAATACATGGTGTATTTATTCTAAGCTAACATTGTTTACCAGCTAGAAGTGTGCTAATATGCTGTAATAAAATGCCACAGAATTATAACAATCTTGTCATATCTATTGGCTTTGATTTTCTGAATGATCCTTTGATCACTTGGTAGATGGTAATAAATGACATTGGCTTTACATCCCTGGTATAATAAGAATCAGAGTCAACCAGCTGTCAAACACATCTTGCAGGAAGCAGGCAACTCCCATTTTTACACCAGCCACATCTTGCTACAACTGCTATTGAAATAATGTCTGATGCTGCATTGGAAGCAGGAGAGATCAGGATTATAAGAAGCACAAACGAGTAAACATTAGAGATCCTCGTGACTAAATGAGCAAGAAGCAACGGGACATTATTTGCATGTTTTATTGAACATTTTTTCTTTGTATAGACTGAATACTTTTGCCACAAAGCTTCTTCAGGTTATTGTTGGGTTATCAGTGAATCAGGAATGTCCATAATCTAACTGTGGTTGCAATAGCAATAAGTCGTATTAGGTGTACAATGGATTTAGATGTAAATGTAAATCTTTCAAAGGAAGGTAATTTCTTCAAATAAGAACATTGATCAATTGACCATTCTCTAAACCCCTCCCCCAAACTGATAATCCAATCATAGCTTACCAACAGTAACTATGCATGGCAGGCTCGTCAAGCTTTGGATTTCTCCGCATGCCGGCACTACTGTGACTCAGTTTGCTGCGCTGGTTAACTTCTCTGTTCAAATCTGTCAGAATTATTAATCAAACCAAAATAGACTCTTCAGACCCCAGTTTGCTTGACAGTATAGTGTATAAGTGTCAGTGTGTAAAACACACACACATCTTTTTTGTCCAGGTGCAGGTGAGTCAAAAAAGTAGGTACCATCTGTTTCACAAGGACTCGCAACACTGTATAATTTCTTTTATTTTCAAAAATAGTTTTTCTTTAATTAATTTAGCAAGAGTACAAGCCCAGGCTGGCTCTTCATCATTTTCATAGACCGCGAAGGCTGGACCGAGCGCTGTTAAATGAGATGGTCTGGTCTACGGAGGATTTCCTATTTGCATCACCAGCGTCATGAAGCGCCGCTCCTGTCGCCTAGCAACCTTGGCAGCTGCAGTTGAGGTTTGAGCTTTTTAAGGCCCCTTGTTTTTGTAACATTTGTATCGTTAGCTTGGCGAGTGAGTTGAAACGCAAAACGTCGTAACATTTCGAGAATAAAGACATAATATTTTGAGAATAAAGACATAATATTTTGAGAATAAAGTCAGAATTTTTTTCAAGAATAACAGGTGTAATATTTTGAGAAAAATGTATAATAGAATAGGTTGCTTTGAGTTATATGTTATGCCTATAGGTTGAATCGATGTGCATGTTTTAGCATTTTCTGACAGTCCAGAGGCTACTGTAGCCTGCAGTTATTTCGACTTTGACTAAAAAACTTGAGTTGGGACTGCAGTGACACGTCTCCTCTGCTTCCCCTCACTTACAGGCTCTGTTTGGGACTCCCTACACTAGGATGCTTCCCATTGAAAAGCTCTGGGAAGTGGCTGTGAGCTGCACTTCATGAGAGGTGGTGAAGTTAACATTTGTGCGGACAATAAGCCACACAAAGGTGAGATTTATGCCTGATCTGACGTGTTTTCAAACAGTTAGTTTCGGTTTTCCATAAAGAGCAGCGCACAGCTGCTTCCCTAAACTTTGTCTTATCCAGAGTCCCAAATGGGGTTAGGTGTCTGTCAGATGGTCTGAATGGGATACTACCATATCAGCCGAGAGCAGAGCAATAATGTAATGCACAGCAGACTAGGACAGGTAGATTCTGGCTGCCTGTCATATCATTTACATAAAACCCTTTAATCACTTTCTGATGCCTTGACTAAACTCTAGCCTCTCACCTGTCTGCAGAAAACCAGGTCCCCACTGTACTCCATCTGCTGCTTCATATTGAATCATTTTCTCTGATAATAAGATCAGGTGCTTATTGGTGGAACCTGTGACTTCAGGTCATCAACATCACTCATTTGACACATAACACAGACAGCTCTCATCTGTTTACTATGATAGAGTACTAAAATCTTGACTTACTACTTGAGAATTGCAACTTTATTCTCTTTTTTCTTGAAATGTTATGACTTTATTCTCACAATCTCAGATTTGTTTTCCTCAATGTGGCCCTAATGCGTCATATGTATTTTATATATAATTTGGATCAGCTTGTGGCGCAATAATAGGCCCATGTCATGAAAATCTGGACTGTGTAGAGTAGAAGCGTTAGCCTACTAACCAAATGAGTTTCCACTGTGTTTTGGATGAAGAAATTTGTATTAGCATTAGCACACATCATACTCAGACATCTTCTGCTATGATATCATATTGCTATAAACAAAGCACGTAATAAAAACGGAAATACCAACACATTCTGACACCGTGGTTATAAGCTGATCCCGGTGCTGTGTGGGAGAACTGATCTAATTAGGGTTGCAATGTAAATACTGGTCGTGTTTGACAGACTGCTGTACTAGAAAGTCTCTCATTCAAGTTTTTTAGTACTTCACGCTGTGTTATATTATAAAACTCATCAGATATGATGAGTAGGCACAAGGGGATCACAAGCAGCAGATGTCAATCTACAACACGACACATTCCCACTTCCTGTGTAGACAGGAAGCTAAAAGACAAAACAATGGAGTCTGAGCACTTCCTTGTCGCTGAAATGCATAAGGTCAATAGCCTCCTCACTCTATTAGCACGATATGTAGTCATCATGTGCTCGAAATATTAAAAAGGCAGCTAAATGGCGTTTTCAACCAACTCACTGAGCTAACATCAGCCTAATTAGCAAGCTAGCAAAAGCTGTTAAAAAATAAGAAATGACCCTAACCCTAGCTGTCTGCTTGCAAAAATGCCTAACACAGACATACTGACAAATAAGCCTTAAAAGACATAAGAAATAAACCACTTTCTGAGAAACATACAAAGTCCAGTGCTGACAAAATGATGTAGTTGAACGGCTCCACGTGTTGTGAAGAACAACAGAGATGAAGTGTGTTATTTAGCTGCTGCTTTTATTAGGTCCTGGTTGTTTTAGATCATCACCATTACCTGCGGTGCAACGCGACCCAATGAATGAGACTAGAGGTGGAAAGAGTGTGTGCAATAACCATCAACTCTGTGCTCGTGTGTGGATGTGTGTGTGTGTGGATGTGTGTGTGTGTGTACTCTAACCTTGCTGTCTCCCTTGGCCAGCTGGAGAACATCAGTGTTTGTGTCGGTGGAGCATGATTGAGATAGTGTCATCCTGCCTAGCCTGGAGCCCAAAGTGCATTATGGGTATGTCACACCATTATTCTAGACATTTGGCATATCTGAAAAGGAACACTGCCTTCTTTCCATTTCTCTCTGCCTCCGTCTCATAGACTGAATAGTTAATATGTTATCACTTGAGAGCTCTGTGTTTCAATATACCCGTCTTTTCCTTAAATCCCTTGTCTATAGCTTATGGTACGGCTGCAGTTGTGATCCCTGAGATCCTCTAGCCCCACATCTTAATGCCTATCCCCGCCCCCATCTCTCTTCACTGTTGATTGGTAACATGTTTGTTACAGTACAGTATTATTTATTCTGCTGAGTAACACCAGAGACATGATGATATGAGGATATTTCATCTGTATTACAGTGCCTTTTACACTTGCTTTACCTTTCAATATATGCACCAAGTAGTTAAACCATCCAACCCAGGCCCTCAGTAAGTTGGTCTGGTGGATGCATTCTGACTGATCCTGATCTTTCACAGTTCGGGTTGTATCAGGTATCCCTTTTTTCTGGGGACTGATCCTAGATTAGGTGCTTTGTCCCCAGCTGGCACTGTCCCATAGCTACCTCCCTCAGTTACCAGGGCAGGTCTGCTGATTCTTTTCATCTCACAAGTCCATATCATGACAGGATTAGTTGTTAACAGTAGTCAGATAAGGACCCAAGTGCAGATAAAGGCAGGGCGCTGATGCAGCACTCAAAAAGAGTTTTATTGACTTGGCAAAACAATAGTCAGAACAGCTGAACTAGACTTGGCAACTGTCACTGTATGGTGCAGAAATAACACTAGGATCCAGTGATTAAGCAGAGTTATGTTTAATGGTTGTCTGATGAAGATAGAGCTCTGCACCCAACCAAGAGAAAGTAGCAGAGAATATATAACCTTACAAAGAGGTGAAATCAATCTTTAGACATAGAACTGTAAGTCACTGGTGGTAACCATTGCCACCAGTCTGATGCCTCTGACAGCTCCTTTATTGTTGACGGCACAGGATCAGGACCTTGTTGGCTGCCAATGGTCTTAGCTGTGTAGGTCAACACTGGTTCTGTCATTTTGCACATGGCATATCAGCAAAGTTAATAAACAATATAAATTTATATTTATTATCCCTCCAAATAATTAAGAGATCATATTAAGTATTTGCAGTTTCACATAGTATCATTTCAGATAGAAATACTTGACAGAGGATGTACAATTCTGCTAAAATCATGACCCATAAAACTGATAAGTCTGGATAACTTATATAAAAGAGAAATTAGTTATCCCAATGTTTTAAGGTGGGAACAGATGTATAAGAAGCAATTAATTAAATGGGTAATACAATAGTCTTTGGAAAAGTGCCACACAGCCAATTTTACAAGTCACTTATTTCAATCGAAGAAAGAAATTAAGAAACCAAAAAACAAACCAACAAACCAAAACATAAATCTTACTCTGAATTGTCTTTTTTTTCAGGCCACATCCCTTCAGAAATGTGTCGGGTGGGAACAATAAGTTCTATTATCCCAAAACCTAACAGTAAACAAGCCATAGTTACCTACAAGAGTGTACTGATTTTTCCATCTTGTCAGTATTATCTTGTTACTGCTGATTTCTGAACCTGCTGTGGTCTCAACAGCACTAGCCTAATTTAATGCTTGGCCATGCTCACTTAAAATAAACCACTCAGCAGTGTTCAGCAAACACAAAGTTCTTTAGTGTAAGATAATAATGCAAAAAGTTGCATGATTCCATTTCTGTTAACTTAGCTGTGCTATTATACATAAGGTTATACATACATACATACATACATACTACATATAATAGTCATACTGCAGACTGCCTTACTGTAGTCATAAATTAGGTTTCCATTTTTGGAACCTAACTGAGATCCATTGCTTTTGACAAGGGCAGTTAAGCGTGTAGGTCAGGTTCAGAATTAAGTTTTTTCTACCATGCCAATATACTAACGTTTTAACTGTCATGTAATGAGCATTAATATCGTGTGAGTTCACAGCTGACAGACAGTTGACTTCCAAACAGACTTACAGTATGTTGCTTCTCTAACATATATTTCCCCCCTACCGTTCTGTTCCTATCAGGGGCTATCTTTGTCAACAGATTCTACTCTCTCCTACATGTCTCTCTGTCAAGGGCTAACTATGTCAGCGCGCCCCATCTACCACAGCTAATACGCCTGTCAGAGCTGTGAGATCGCGGGGTCAAACCACGTGACGGCGCTGGACGTCAGAGCCGTTGCCCATTAGCGAGTGTTGCCTGTAATGTCAGCAATGTGACACGCCTGATTCACTCGCTTACACACTGACCATGATATCATCATAGCCAAGAGGTCAAGGAGGAGTGACCCTAATGAATACCAATAGGATATGATACGTTGAATGGCACGTGGTTTTGTCTCACTTACCCAGTTTTGAAATCACTGGTGAAAATCTTACACCCTCCGCAGGAGCCAGAGATACAGCGAGGTCAGGATAAGCTTTAACAAACGGGGGAACAGTCAGCAACAGCATGATTAATTAGTTAACAATTTATATTAATGTTCATTGAAAGACCTCCACTTAGAGCGCAATTAATTCTAATTAAAAGAGCGGCTACGGTTATGTCGGCAAGTAAAAAAAACCTAACAATGTAATCAGGCTAATTTAATGGGGGTGGTCTGAAACCCACCGATGATGCCTGAAAATCAAGTGAAGTTGATCCATGTCTTCTATGCACAAACACATAAAACAGCTTGTTTTACAAACAAGTCACAACGGTATCTCAATTCATTACAAGTGCAGGAGATTACACAGTGAAAACAACTGATGAGGATCATGAAGCAAACCTAAATCATGCATTCCTAGGTGCAGTGAAATTGAAAAAAAAGTGAAAAGTAGTGTAGGTTCATATTAATTCCAGACATTTTTTCTTTTCTTTCTATCTCTGCCCTCCCTGTTTTGTTCAAGTTTGAAATCCTCATAAGACAGCGGGAGATTGACGTTTGTTCAGCCGAGTTCACAGTGGAGGAGCTGGTGTGATGCACTGAGCCCACCCAAAACTGTCAAGGCCGACAAACAGCTTGTCTCCTTGCCAACGCCAGCTGAGATATCACTACGCATGTCACTGCAAATGGACCACATCCTCTGTGTGTGTGTGTGTGTGATAAGGCCACTCACCTTCATATGACCTGATCTCTGTTTCTCCTGGCTTCCTCTCTCTTCTCCCTCATCCTACATCTCCACTTTTTGTCACTTTAATTCAACATGCCCCCCTTCCCCCCTACTCCATGCTGCTTCTCCAGTGGCACACACATACATGCAAATGTTAAAACAGAGAAAACCCTCTTAGATAAGACTCCCAGTGCCAATCACCCCTCAGTACTTTTACTCGCTGTGACAACCTTCTGTCTGTCAAACGCCACAATTGTTGCGTTGCCGCTGCCTTATGTCTGATGGTGTTCGGTGTCACACACCAGCTTTAGCTTGTCACACTCCATCTGTCTGTCAGCCTGTCACTCCTCTGTGGCCCCGCTTTCAATCAAGCCCGTCAGTCACCTTGTCCCCAAGCCGTCTTTTGGTCTCCCCGTCCGTCAACCGCCAATTTAATTTGTTCATCAGTTTGTGAGTCCATTCGCCGGTTTCCTCTCAGTGTCATGGGACATACTTGAAAACGAACATACGCTAACACTTACATAACGGGAAGCTAAGTCAGCAGGCAGCTCAGAGCCAGGCAGCGCTGACTGACATCCCATGATTGAACCTGTTCAGCAGTGACACGTCCCAGACTACCTTGATCTCATGGCTGGTTTGGGAAATGATGGAAGTGGGCGTGAGAAAAACTCAACTTCATTCTCTTTCTCTCTCTCTCTAAATGTCTCTCTCACTCTCTCTCAGTCTCTTTTTTAATCTAACTTGCGTGTCAAAACGTCAATTCCACACCAAGGGGATGTGACAAGCTCTAGGGCCCGGGGGGGACAGCTCCAAATAGAGGGCCCTGGTACAAATTGATTTTGATTTTCCTCCAAATCAGTCAAAGTGTTTAGCTTTAATGCGAGCTGATCAGAGTGCCACTTGGAGCACGACAGGACGAGGAGAGCGGGACAGTAACTGGGGAGATTAGCCCTGTCACTCCAGAGATCAGTGCCCGTCACTGTGGCTCACACACACAGGGACACACACACTAAACATTCTTGATTTCTCAAAATAAACACACACATCCAGTAGCACACATGAAATTGTCCAGAGTCGCACTTGGTTTTTGCGCTCATGTACATGCTTGTAAAGACACACACAAATATTATGATTTCAAGTTCACACAACCACACCTCAACACACACTTGCACAAACACACGCCTTCTCTTCTTATCACTGTATCTGTCAGCTGTGCAGACAACAAGGTAGAGCACAGTTTCCAAAACCCTACTACATCTTTTACATAACACCACTGCAAACTTGTGAAGAGTCACACACACAAACACACACTCTCAGACAAACACGACTGTCTTTCCTTGTAGCCTATGTCGATCATATTGAGGAAAGTAAGGGAGTAGAGTGTAGCTGTGCTGACATTGTCATACATATTCAGGGAATGCTTATCTTGTAAGAGTAGTTTGTTTATAGCAAGACTCCAAATGAACACATCTTGATGCTTTTTTTAACCTTGCAGGTAAATTCTGACTGAATTCTCATAACACTGCTGTGCTAACGGGCAATTTGATGGTTGTTGGTGTTTACAAAGTGTTTGGGTTGGGAAGATGATGTTCACTTTCTCACTCTTGTGAGAAAAGTTGGCCAGAAATATAAATCAAAAACTGTTTACAACAGGGGTGTCCAAACATTTGATGCCAGGGGCCACATGAAGAAAAAAGTATTTTGCCCTGGGCCATGAGACTTTTATTTTAAGAGACTATCTTAATGAGTGAGCTTTTAAGCACTTTGAGCTGTACACTTGAGTCTACAGTAAGACAATTTAATCACTATTAAATTTCACTCACCAGTAAATATCACTCCTAATGGGAACAGTGATGCTGGGCCTTGGACTGAATAATTGCTGTCAGGTCAGGTGTCACTTATCATGAACTTAAGTCTGCTCTTGTTCAGTTTCATAGGAGAAATGTTTGCTCACATATGTATGTAGAGCCAAATAAATTGAGCATCCCTTTGGCTTGGTGCCTCAAATTCTGGACTTTACCAAAGCCCTATTGAACTCTAACAGCTAGAGCTGCAGGTGGCAACATTGGAGAGTGTCATCACATTGCATTTTAATAAGCTCCAACTACACGTCCTCCTGTACTCCTTCCATATCAACACAGAAAGAGTTTGAGAACTGGTTAATGTTCGTCTCAATGGAAACATCACCATGATAGCACTGGTTAAATTCCGTGATCAGTGATTTGAGCAGTCACATATTGCAGCATTTTCACAGAAATGTTTGGAAATTGGAGATAATTTCCAGCAGAGTTGGGAAGTGTGCAGCATTGTCGTTACTGATTTGCCTCTCAAAAAGTCAAAGCCTCACAACAAAAGATTTCATGAGTGCATACATTTGTGACACAAGCCCATCTTTTGCTTGCAAGCTTTTGTTCAATGTAGTGAGTTGGCCAATGAGATCGACTAAAAAAGCAAGGTCTGTCAACCACTCAGGGTTGCTCAGGTCAACAAGGCTGTGACCTTTTTCTTTCACATAACGGTCTAGATCTCAGCAAATAGAACCACTCCAGAACTGTCCCACATCTAAACCAGCATATTACATCCATGTCAACACTACTTGCGGCACATCAACTTGTGGCAGGAAAGCCCAGAACTCCAGGTGATTGATCTTGATCAGATGGGATTAATAGTTTTTGAATTTTTTTAAATAACTCACAGGCCATATAAACTAAGGTATCGGGCAACACATGGCCCGCGAACCGTAGTTTGGAGGTTGCTGTTCCAGCTTCTTGTTCAAAAGTAGTTTAGCTGACTTCACTAACATTCAGCACTGGAGCAGAGACAATCGGAGCAGCAAGTAGAAACAAATCACCGTGCCCTGCATTTCTATCACAGTTAGTTTTTGTAGTTAGGTAACTTCGAGGCAATACTTGATTTGTAAAAGTTTACAGCCTGCCATGCTCATGCCTTACTGTGTGCAATGAACGACGGAACAAAAAAACAAGTGCTGTGATTCGACTGACAAAATTCAAGCTGACTAAGGGGCTTCTCAACTGATGATTAGAATCATTGTGGTTTAAGGTGCAGCCCTAACCTCAACCATAGTTAAATTACTATGATCTCAATTTTTCCATAACATACCGTTGTTGCTATGCACAAATATTGTAGAAAGGAGAATTTTTTAAATGTTGGCATTTGACATAAAAAAGGTTGTCATCAAATGTAATCCAGGGTTTTGCAGAATCGGACAATATCAACATTCTTGTTCGGCGACAAAACTGCATTTAAAGCATGTAGTATTCACTCTTGAAATGTTTAAAGGTGTGTTAAGACTGAACGTGAAACAAATTTTCATCTCACTTAATTTGCACCACTGAATTGATTTTGTAGTCCGTGTTCATGCACTACAATCAGCCAACATACCTGTATGACTGTACAGATACTACCTGTAGCTAGCTGGCAACATAGAACATACAGCCAATCTCAGAATTTATGAAAAAGCATTTTTTTTGTCCTGTACTGTAGTTGGAACACTCCTTAAGACCACATTTCTTATTGTTTGGAATGCAAAAGTGATGCTTGTCATGACAATGCTTACAAATCTATGCGTTTCTCGTGGTGCACAAATAGCTTTTTGCTTGTTACAACTTCATTATTTCACACCTGAAAAGTCAACATATGTCAATAGGCTACTTGAATCTCTCTGATGAAGTGTTTTCAGCATCCTGATTTATTGATAATGTAGGAGACAAATTATGTGAAAGCCCTATATGGTGTGATTTTATACACCAATTTTTCAGTGTACTGTACATTTTGTGTGTCTTGTTCTGACAAGATGTTAGATGAGGTGTTGTTAGATGTATTGCAAGGTAGTGTCTGTGTTTCTTATATGAAAACTTATTTCCCTATAAACTCTATTACTAACATACACATGTTAGAAGACCTTACATTCCTTCTTTTGTCTATCATTATCCGAAACGCTGAACACTTGTGAAACGGTGCACACGTCCTGTTTTGTACCATAAAGGTCATTTTTGCTGTGAAGTATAATCTGTTGCCAAATCCAACTTGTTGTCACGCAATAAGTGAAATGAACTCTAGAAAGAACTACAGTTTGTAAACCTGTTCATTAGGTAAAGATCTTCCTACTGAATGCTTCATACTTTGTAAAAGGTATATGACATAGTTGCAGCACACCATCACCCTGTAGCTGAGAACGTGTAGCATTGGGCATGGGGACGGACAAGATGCCCCTGGCCTCACCACTCTGTACATCTCCCTGCGCCAGTGTCTGCTCATTTGCAAGAGCTTGATGGCCTTGAACTCTCTGAGTGGATGGGAAGTGACAGCATCAAAGCCTGAGCTGAGCCAGTCAAACTTCACAGCCCCTCCTGTCAGCAAGAAAATCCCACGGGGAGGTAGGGAGGCAAGGCAAGAGAGAGGGAAGAAGAGAGATAGAGACAAAGGAGAAGTTTTCAGGGAGGGAACACAGCTCAGCCCATCATTGCAGTGCACCAAACAAACCTCTTCTCTTTACTATGGACCATGCCAACTTAGTGGTCTTCAAACACTAAGAGGTAAAAAGCCTCTTGGGTGACAGTAACACTGCTCATTGAATATATGCATACATATCCATGCATATATACAGCCATATATTTCTTACGCCTACCTCTGATCTCACTTTCATGCCAGTTTAAGTCGTGTTGTGTTTTTTATAGACTTTAAAAGGCCGAGGAGAGGATCAGAGGCCTGTTTCCCCTGAGGTCAGCACTTTCCTCCAGCGCCAGGGATGGGCTTTAAGGTGCCTTGTAATGTGCAAGGAGACGGGACCTAATAGATTGATACACAGGTTTTGACATGCTATTTGAGCATGCAGGCCCGCTGTAATTGGCCACGTCATCATGCATTAAATTAACGATATATAGAGGAGTGCCCTGAGACGAGTGTCTTGGCCGGATCTGTCAGCCATCAGTGCAAAGTGCATGTGACAGGCCTCTCTGAGAGGAGGAAGAGAGAGGAGGAGGGATGTGCTTTTTTAAAGTATTACTCTGATGGACATCTGAGCTCAAACTCTCTGTCTCTTTCTCTACTTGCTGGCTTTCTTTCTAGTCATCTAGAAGCTATCCAGCCATCAGGGACTCATTCACACCTGGAATGCCAGAATAATGCACTTGTCTAGCTTGCAGCATAGAAAACCAGAGGTACTCTCAATGTTGAATAACTACTTAAGTAAGTGCTTAGTCCAAACCCAAAAGGCAAATGTCAGCACTTTTGAAAGTTCACTCAACTCTCTTACTTAGTTAGTTCACGGTTTTACCAAATGAGAGCTTAAAGATGACACAAATAATGGTCTTGACTATCCTTGTTTATTGGGAAAACAATGGTGTGTTGCAACTTTTATAATTTTATTTTTGCAGATCTGGCCATTGGTGCACTTATGATAACATGGTACTCACCAAAGGCGTTTCTGAAACAGGCATGATCAGTCAGTTGATCATACATGTTGAAAACAAACCCTTAGGTTAGTCAAATTTATTTGGAAGAGAAAATAACACAAACAGTAAAATTACGACCCAAACTATAAATTAATTAATAATGGATAATTTTAAACATCCCCCATAACATACAGCAATAATATGCTTTGTAGTGCAGCATACTGTATATTTCCATATGCTAAAAAATACATAAGAAAAATGTAAGTCATGTAACCATGATATCTGCATGTTTTTTTTGTTTGTTTGTTTTCTTGTTATGTGAACATATGTAAATCTGTTGTCTAAAGGTTTCCTGATTGAATGTTATGTGGTTTGTTGTATTACACCACAACCACAACCTTATACAATGATTGGCTCATTCCCAGCTGTATGGCTAGTAACATCCATTCACATTCATGCAGGTGTACAGAGCAGACATGACACTTATCACTGTTACTCTGATGCTCATGCTCATGCCAACACCTTTTGTTGCTGCAGCTGACCTGACAAAGTCCGTAGTAACTAATCCCGCCGTGCTGCACGTCATCTGCTGCCTGCCTTCCAAGAGTTGCTGGTCAGCTGGTTGTCAACCAACTGTTGGGTGCACACTTTGGCTTAGTAGTCTACAGGTTGTGCTTGCTTGGAAATGCCAGTAAGCTAGCTGTGGCTGCATTGTTGTTGGATATTTCTCAGTTTAACCTTGCTGTGCTGATCACATTCAGATTTGTGATTAACATGATTATTGGCATGTATGGCTAATTTCTTGTGGTGTTGTCCGGCAAGTGCTAGCCTTGTTGCTAACACCCAAAGTGATAATTTTTACTCCTATAGGCTGAATTGGTCTTGGACATATTTCCTCCTCATGGTTTGAAGTTGTTTCAGAGATTTTCTATTAGCTCATTCATGCTATTTAGCTGATCATTAGAGAATACTGAAGTCCTCCTTAGTGCTTATTTGGTTAGCTTATTGTTAGTTTGGTTAGCTTTAAGAGAGGAGAGGAGGCCTGCTTGCATAAAAGTATATGTTTCTGTACATAGGTACATTTTAGTTCTATAATATTTGCCATGGATCAGGATACTGTTAGTATCTTGCCGTATGTTCATCTGAGTGTGATCAAATTGAGTTACGTCTCAGGTGAGAAGGGCTTTGTTTGCATTCAAGGAGTTTGCAACATGCTTGTTGCTTCTCATGTGTTAGAATTTAGTTTAGAATATTTCCATTAAATTGAGATACTCTTTGTATCTCACATCTGAGGTATTCTTTCTGAGCTACTTCTCAGATGAGATAGGCTTTGCTAGCATTCAAGGGAAATTGCAACTTGCTTGTTGCATGATGGCGGATTGCATTAGCTCTGTTGTTTTGGGAGTTCAAATGCACTCCCTTCTTGTACTGATTAAGCAGGGAGTAATCATTTTGTTTTGGATTATTAGCTCTCAGCAGAATCCTAGATGCTGCTTGGATTCATTGAGAGCTCCCTCCAACAGCAGATCCCTTTTCACCAAATCTAACTGTATAACCACATGCTATAAAAGGTCAATTCTTTAACCTAAGTGTCTCTGACTGAAATGAAGCATAGTTTTAGCTTAGGCAGAGCACTGTAGTTGCGCTTGTATTTTTCTAGCTGAGCCCGGACAATTGCTGGTCCGAATGAATGACATGAGAATACTGCTCTCGAAAGTTTATAAAATATATTGGTTTATATTTAGATGATTGATAGGCGTTTGTAAGGAATGTGTGTGGCAGAATGTCTTTCTGAGCCAGAAGGTGTCACATGACCTTTTGATTGGTTTTCTTTCCTGTTGAATTAATTTGAACTGTGAACTTTGTTTCATGTGATCAAAAGTGAGCTGGACAGACATTTTGGCAGTCCCATTGGGTGCAACCGGTACCTTTAAGTAAGTCAAAGTTTCTACCAAGTTAGCTACTGATACTTCGAGCTACTGAAATGTTCAGCAGGCCCTCACACTAATCAATCTGGAGCGTCTCAGCATGGGCAGCTTTTAATGGCATTCTAATCTGTAAAACAAGGCTTCAATTCAAAGAAAAGAATGGAAATTCTATCATTAGCTGCTATGGGAATTAGAGTTGGACTTTGCTCAGGTATGTGAAAATGGCGCCCAGATTAGTTTGCACTAGTGAAGAAATGATTAAAAAGTCTCACCTCAGGCCCCTTCTCACCTAAGGACTGCTGCTTTATGTGAATGGCACGTGTGTGTGTGTGTGTGTGCACCTAAATGTGCGTGCATATATGCCCACTCAAATGTGTGTGTGTGAGTGTGATGGAAACACTGACTCCTCTAATCTTTAAATTACCTCCGAAAAAGAGAGCACTGACCTTTACACAGAAGTTATATAAAGTTCAATTTAACAAGCCTCTCCTCTATGATTTATTAACCTGAAATGTGAAGGGGAGCCCATTTCTTTACTGCTGTGCCACTTGCTGCAAGAAGTCATGGGCAGAGAGAAAAGTATCACCTGTAGAGAATTCAAGAGTTTGCCACTCCTTCCAAGTTTGTATCGGTGTGCGTTACATGCTCTCTTTCTGTTTTGTCTCAGCGATTCCCCAGCTGAACATTAGCGCTTGTATATTAGCTCGAGTGGCAGCTCAAAAATGACTCAGGCATTGAAAAGCAATCATGAAAAGTGAGTCATGGTTGTGTGTCATATTTGTCAGTTCATTTCCCCCTCTTTGGTCTTTGGTTTTCTTTGGCTGCTGGTGTCATTTCATCCCTTCACCTCTTTACCCACTCCTTTCTTGTTAAAAAAAAACCCTCCCATCCTCCTCCCTCATGCCTCTCACTGTACAGCTTGGGCTCAAAAGAACAGGTTTAATTTCTTAAGACGGGAAGGAAGGAGAGGCAGTTGTAGAATCATGTAAGAGGGAGTGACACAGACCGAAAGGACAGAGGTAAACAATTGAGATGAGAGGGTGAATGACACAAAGAGAGAGAAAGACAGAGAAAAGGGGAGGATGGGAGGAGGGAGATCTCCACCGAGCAGCCATGTGGTGTTTGAAGCAGGAAGCTGGCTAGACAACAGAGGCAGCTTTATTCCATAGACACAATGAACGAATGCCACAATGGGAGTCATGCCGAGAGCAGGCCTGCAGTACACCGAGCCGCACACACAGGATTAAAGTGAGCACACACTTCAAGATCCACCCCATGAAAGGAAAGGGAGGGGATATATCTCACGCACAGACACCAACAGAGAAAATAGAACACAAAACCCTATCTGGTGCATTTCTTTTGATGAAGACATTTTGTGATCACTGTGATGTTTTCTCACCCTTTCATAATAGCTGTTGGTACATTATGTCTTCCAAGCACCTTTTGGCCATTTTAAGAGATGATCCCAGCATTAGGTTGAATAGAAGGGGGGAAAAAAGGGATAAGTGGAGGAGCAAACGTCATGGTTAGAGGGCTGCTTAAACAAACCGCTTGTCCAAATCGGCTGTTTGTCATTTGGTGGGGATTTTTATTTATTTTTTTATCCTCCTCCCTCAGTACACCTGGGCCTTGAAGCCACTCTTCTGCTCTGTGTGTCTAAAGCTGTCGAGACAAATTTGCATAGAAAAGCCGTTTGCATATCAAACAGCTGGGACGCAGAGCTCACATCATCTTTCATTGATTTACAGGGAGATGCATGTTGCGCTGACATGCTGGAGAGCATGTCCCCTTTACCTCCATCTGCCCTTTGTGGGCATATCTTAAACGATCAACGGCGGCTGTGGTGAGAGCGTGTCTATGCATGCGTGTGTCTATTCTGCCATAGTGCAACAATGTGTATTCGAGTGCACACGTGCTCTTGTGTGATAGAGGACGTGTCTGTGAATGCACAACAGTGGACCTTCACTACCTGTCCCACACACACACACACACACACACACACACACACACACACACACACCCCTGGTCAGCCCTCCTCTTGACAGGGTGCAGTGTGGCTGCTAATAAGGGTATTCGTCACGCCAGCAGCTCGCCGTGACAGCGCTCTCCGACCGGCCGCCTCACAATTGTCCCTCAAATATGAACTTATCATTTAATTACACTTGGGGAGGGACTTGATTGCCTTGTCAAGATGCAGGTTAGTTAAGAGGAGAGAAATCTTGGCTGGCAACGACCTCGCCGTCCTGTCAAGCGCTCAGCTCATCATAGGATCATCTAAGCTTCACATCTGCCACGCAATGAGATCTAATTTCTCCGCCTCTTCTTCCTATAGTCCCTCTTAATCACATGGTTTTTAACTCATCACCCTTTAAGAAGCAGGCTTTACCCCAAAGAGAAGTTGCCTTCAGGACGTGAGGCGGTTGAGTGTATTTTCTATTGTACCTCTCTGCAGTTTCACATTTGTTTTCATTTATGAATGCAGTTTTGTATGAATTCAGAGTCATGCGGTTTGCTGGTGGGTAAGCTTCTGCTGTTTTGCATGTTGAAATCCCATTCCTTCATTTGCCCTAAATTAGTCCAGTGTCTGAGGTAATGAAATCACTCACGACATTAGGAAGTAACTTGGCACTCCTTTTTATTTCATGTGCATTGCTTAACAGTCCTCCTGGGGGAAACAGGCTCCTGCCAATGAAAGTTCCACCCTGGCACGAACCGAGCCTTCACAAATGAAGACATATGTCACTAAGAGAGAGAGAGAGAGAGACTGGAGCAAAAAAGGCCTGGAGAACTTTTTAATCCGGCACATACCTCTCTGTTAACAAAAAGGCCTCATAAATTCAACCTTTCCAATGAGACACAAATGAAATTTGGAGCCTGAAGTTTTGGCCGTTTCTCTCCTGGATGATTGGAATGAATATGGGGTAGTTAAAGTTTAATATCCTATTATGTGTGTCTGTTTAACTTGCCTGGTTGCCTGGACTGTCAGGGACCTCTCTCGCGCGTTCTTTCTTTGTCTCTCACTCTCTGGGATTTTTCAATATTTTCCAGAGCTTATGATCGTTTTTGCAACAGCCCAAATATGCTTTTTCATTCGACACGTTGTGCCTCCAGTGTAAGATTTGTGTCATTTAGGAAGGTTGAGTCTGTAGCAGCTGATGTGACACATAAAAGCACATGATATGTAAACCAGTTTAAAATGTGTGGCTACAGACAAGCCATTTCAATTGAAAAATGGAAAATATTACACAATAAATGACAGAATGTATAAAAATGACAAAGAGCAATCCATGAAAGAAATAGAACCTCATAATGCATCTTTCAGGATAAAACAAGCACAATAGTAATAACAATCTTTCGTAACATGTTTGAAAATGTTACTTCACAAAAATCAAACACACAAACACCAACATTAATATAGCAAACATGATTGGTACAATTCTAGGTAGAGTAAAAAGTGACATGGTTAGTAGCAAGAAGAAAGAAGACTGTTCCACAATTTGTAGGCGCTAGAGATGCATTTGCTGTCAGGTCTAGATCAGGGGACTGCTAGTCAAGTATTGTTGCAAGATCTGAGGTTGGGTGCAGGTACATATGGGCACAAAAACTCACAAATGTATGCTGGAACCAGACCATGGAGTGCTTTAAAAGTATGTCTAAAATCAATGGAAGCCAATGTAAAGAGGCTAAAATGGTGATATCTCTTGTTCAAGTCAACAGTCTGGCTGCAACATTCTGTATAACTTGAATGCACAACTTGTCAGACTGTTCTGATGTGCTTTGGATGGTATTATGGCAAGACAAACATTACTATAGCTGCACTAAAACAAATGTAGAGTTCTTGTACAGCCCTACTAATACTTGGTTTTTGAAGCTGATACTGATATCAATATTCAAGAGTTTTAAAAAAATGGTGCCACTTTCTAATAAGGCATTCTTTATGAAGGAGTGATAAGTTGTAAGTTACAGCCAGAGCGATTTTTCCACAACCTGGCAACCCAAAATGTTCTTATTGGCCTTATAACTCATCCTAAAGGATTACTAAATTATTTACCAACTATTAATAAAGCCATTTAGATATAAATTATAAACTATGTTTTAAGGGGTGCCTCATTAGAAAGTGGCACGAATAAATTTAATACCAATATATTATAAACAAACATTTCTGATAAGGATGCCGGTGCATGTGAATGACAAAGAGTTTAGACAGGGAAAGTAATGCTGTGACAGCAGAGTGGCAGGATGAAAGGAAAGCTCATTACATAAATAGAATTAACACATTCTTGTATTCAAAATAATTTAATTAATGGTCTAACTAATACTGAAACTGACAATCACTAGGCTCTAGAAGTATAAATAAATGTTTTTGGAACAGTTGACTTTTGCAAAATTCTGATAAATTTATGTTGCAAGGAGAACCTTAAAATAACCAAACCATGGTTTTGAATTAAGGTCGCTGGTATGGGAGAAATCCGATTGCTAACCTAATGCATGTATATGGATTTCATAGTATCAGGGTTACTACAGTGCATGTAAGCACATTGTCCAATTACGTGCGTAGCGTGATTTCCCCCAGTAACTCGGTTTCCCATGTGCATGTAAATGTACTCATATGCCGATTGTATCACAAGCAGCCTAACTTGTTTCTGAACTGATGGAGAGACAGACAACAAGCAGTTGGAACGGTCATATGTGTCATATGATCATATGCGAGTTTCTTCCTCAGACAGGTTACACTCCTATCACAAGCCAAATAGTGCTGTCGTCTCATTTCTTTTAATTAATTTATCCTTTTTTTTTTTTTTTTAACCTTTTTCCCTTTCCCCACCCTGACTGTGATAACCCTGGTAATGCGCTGAATGCACCGTACACATATTCCACATCTGCATCACATTCTGATGTGACAAGCATGGAGGAGTAATTGATTACATTAATAGCTAATTGCTAGCTCATAATTAGATCTGACTCAATTAAAAAACCTCTGGGTGATAGTAATGAAACAGGGCGCTGCGGCTGAGCGGGTAGCGGTGTGACCACGCTCGCCGGTGTGCCACAGGCAGAGAGAGAGAGAGAGAGGTGGAGAGTGAGCTCTTAATACACCTGCAATGCTAAATCATAAGCGCCTCACTAGATAGAAGCTGGCCTGGGAATGCTTTGTGCTGTTTTTGCAATTCCTCAATGCGGATTTATATCTTTTGCTTTGGGAAAGGTTGTAATATTTCACCGGGTGTGCGGCGGTGGGAGTGCACATGCGAGGATTTGGAGAGGGGTGTGTGGGAGGGTTGGGGTTGCTGAAATACGGTATCAGCATATATTGTAATTTCATTTTGATAAGGCCATGCTTATAGCCTGGTATGGCTCATCTTGAGCAGAGTGAAGCGGGTGTTATTTTACATATTCCCCCAGCTCAGGGACACTGAGGTGCCATCATTAGCAAGCCTCCACTAAAAGAGGATAGGATCTGCAAATTAGGACAGTTGCTCAGCTAGTGTCGCTAGCACAACACACTGGGATGCTGTGATAACACAAGCCTGGCTTGAAGTCAGTTTATTTCCTGAAATGCAGATTTGATGTGTGCTGATATTTGTCTCCGTACACGTGTTTAGTTGAGTTTGTATGCAAATAGGCACATTAATATTCCTGCACAAGTGTGTATCTTGTGTCTTAATCTTCGTGTGTGTGCAAATGTGTGTGATTATGTGTATTACTGCATCTTTGTATCTTCCATTCTGTCTGCATGCTTGTGTGTGTGTGTGTGTGTGTGTGTGTGTTGCATTCCCTACCTCTGCTGCCCTGTCAGAATTTCCTTTCAAAGCCGTCTGATTGGGTCGGGCCTCGTCAGCCTGTCACCGAGGCCGGCGTTTCATTAGGGCTGCCGCTCTCCGTCCGTCCGCCCCGCCGAGCACAAGAGCTCAAACACATGCCCAAATTAAATCGACATCCAAACTCACTCCCATACACAAAGCAATTTAAATGATATTCATTAGAGCGATGACAAGTCCTGATGAGCCTTTCAGTACTGCAGAGAGGAAGGGAGAGAGAGACTGAGAGACAGAGTGAGGGGATGGAGGACTCTTTTTTTTTTCCCATCAGCTTTTTGCCAGCTCTGTTTCATGGGCACTCACGCGTGGCGCCCATCAACGCACCTCCGCTTAAATAAAAGAAGAGAGAAAATATACCCATGATGCAAAGAGCTTCCTTGTTTGTCTCAGATACACTCACCTGTCCAGTCCACCTTACTCCTTGTGAGCTTCTCATTTCATCCTGCATTGTCTTTCTGTCTTTGCATTGAACTGTGTGTTACGTCCTGTAGTCTTTGTCTGTTTCCTATTTTATTTTGCAGTATTGTATTTCCTGTCTTCTCAGTTCCTGCCCTTGTGGCTCCTCTAGCCTTGACTGTTCCCCATTACACACCTGCCCCTGATTCCCACGTTAGCCTCTTCCTTATTTAAACTGGTTCCCTTCCTTTGTTCTTCGTGTTGTGTGTGATGAGTGTTCTGTATTGTCGTTCGTGAGTACTGTGTGTACTGCTTACTTGTGCTGGATTATCTAGTTTTCATCAGTGTTGCCAACTCTCACACTTCTGGCGTGAGACACACGCTTTCACGTTCAGTCTCATGCTCTCACGCTGCCCAAACAGTTCTCACGCCAAAGCACTGCGACAGCAACAGAGATGAACAGGCGAACGTACGTACCATTGGTTATGTACTGTAACCCCCATTCTATGAGTATGCTCTCTTAAATTACTCTATGTGTGCAATCCTTATCGCTGTGTTGATTGGACGGCTGTTCTGGCAGAAAACCCTGCGTGGAGCCCAGAAGCCATTCAAGCAAGCCAGTGAGTGAGTGTGTGTTCATATTTGGCAGAGTGAATGAAAGAGTGTGTGTTTATGTGTACTGTATATTTGGCTAAGTGAGTATGTGTAGTCATGCGTAGATTTGTCTGTGTGTGTGTGTGTGTGTGTGTGTTTTCATGTATTGGCTATATGTCTGGAGTTGTATAGGTTCTTGTTTTTTTTTGTTTATTTCTGGATTTTGCTACTTGTGCACATTGAATAAAACTGTGAAGTTTTGATATTGGAAACAACACGTTTTTGACTTTCATTAGTGAATGAACCTGTGTGCCCTTTATTGGGTTAGTATTTGTCTAATAAGTGAAATTGTGAGTATTTCCCAGGGTGGAATTCCCAGGGTGGCGTAGTCAGGCTATGTTCTTAAATCTTGGAATATAAGGTCCCGTTCCCGCCACATGTGTAAGGTTCACACTCTTTTAAACCCTAATGGTGAATTGAGTCCAAATATGTGCACATAAAGTGCACGTATGCATGATTAAGACCATGGGCCATGGCATCCAAATCTCACTCTGTGCCAATTTAAGAGTTGCTATTTCTGTAGTCGACTTACAACATGTACAGATGTGTCAGTCGCTTCCACACTTTTTTCTGGCTCTGTCGATGTTTATGTTGCTTTCCAATACCCTTGCACGGTTGCACCTACATGTGATGTGTGTTTAATTATGCTCCCCATTCTTCCTGCCTACAAACCTTTGATTAGCTTGGTTGTTTTTACAACCATGGAAACAGCTGTCACTAACCACAACAGCAGACTTATTTGAAAAAAAAATGAAGAATTGAGATGTCTTGTGTCTGATACCTCTAGAACTCGGCTAGTGCTAGTGAGTGTTAAACACAGTAGGACAGTATGGAGGATATTCTTGGTCATAATTCAAATCAAAAGTCCAAATAGAAAATAAAGAGAGATAAAATTAAAAAAACATATTATTTTACTACACTACTAGAAATAATCAGGCCATAATTAAAATGAAAAGTCCAAATAGAAAATTGAAAAAGCAAATTGAAAATGTAAAATGATAATGAAAAAAGTTAAATTTAAAATGCAAAAGCTTAAATCAAAATGCTCAAACTGAAGGCTTAAATTGTAAAAAATTAAATTGAAAATGGCAATGAAAATAAGAAAAGGGAAAAATAATAAAATAATAGCTTAAATAGAAAAAAATAAATTATTTATTTTGCATTTGCACTTTACCATTTGGCATTTTAAATATGATGTTTTCCATTTTCCATTTGGCGTTTGGATTTTCAAACTGTATGTAAATGAGGAGGCGTGGCCCAAAGGCTGAAGTGAGGGTTCGAAACAGCTGAGGCACAGAGACACCTTATGGACAGCAAGGGGAGCTGGCTGCTAAAGTAACTAACAGTAGCAAGTAACTAACAGCAGGTTTTAGTTGACTGTTCATGGTTAGCTAACTTACACTTTGTTTCATATTCAGAGCATTGATAAAGAATGGTAGATTAAACTGTTGACGGGTCCTGCTAGTTTTTGCATCACACTGTTCACACATGGTAGAGTGGCTACAGGTTCACCCTGTACAAGTCACAGCATTACCACTGCAGTATACTGTAAGGAATTATAGATTTATTTACAAGATTTATAGCGTAGACTAGGTTATTCTTTAGCCAGACAATTTGTGTAGTTGACCCTAATGTGTGAAGGAGTTTTCTATTTCATTGAACTGACCATTAATATGTTTATGTTTGACGCTAGCATCACCGGCTGTAGTGACTTGGCTGCTGTCAGCTGCTAGTCCAGTGTGGTCGGCGGCATTGGGTCACTAATTTAACAATCTGTCTTCTGTGGAAAGATTAAACAACCACAGCTAACACTGTAGTTCAGTGTTGTGTTGCTAGGAAGAAGGAACCACATACGGCACTGTTTAACTGTTTCCACTATGCCATATTTCAGTATCTCAATACAATATATAACCCTCCTCCAATTTAGAAAAGCTTTCACATTGTGTTGTCATCTGAGCATCATCATGATCAAGTATTGAATAAGACAGGAAAACATGGTCAAATCCCTTTTATTGGTCCCTTCACTCTACACACAAATATAAAGGCAAGTGTAAGGCTTGGGTGCTTTCTCCACAACAGTGTATCTGTATAAGACACAGACATTACCCAATACACTCTAATCTAAAAACGTAATAGGCCTGATTTAATACAGGGTTAGACTGTAGTGTATGAGGTTAAGACAAGCTCCACTGTTTTTCTGTTGCACTGACTTGTCCTCCTCCCTGCAGACAGAGATGTTTCACCTGAACATCACAGTGAAGGACCACTTGGTGTCACAGCTTTGGATCAGCAGTCGACCACAGTGTTGCCAGAAGTGCTCACTGGGACATAGCACAAGCTGGACGTTAGATACACAGCTGATTCTGTAACCACTGGATCAAGGGACACCCAATGATCCTCTTTTGCCTTTCTGCTTTTTCAAAGTTATTGTACTTTATCCCTCATAACTTCCACAACTTTCACTTCTCATATACAATTTCCACATCAACTAGTAAACGAACTTGTTCTGGTTCACTCTGGTCCAAGGTGGTGGTCGACGAAGAAGCCCCGCTGAAAATGTTGTCATTGTCGATGACTTCCAGCACCTGCCTAAGCAACGAAAATAGCTCTGGCGTTGACATTGCTAGCAGCAAATGAGCATGGCAGAGCACGGTCTGGTTCCTTGGACTGCCAAACTCACTGTGCTCTTTAGCAGCCAGCTCTCCCGGCTGTCCATAAGGTGCCTCTGCACCCCAGCCGTTTCAAACCCTCCCTCCAGCCTTTGGGCCGCGCCTGCTCATTTACATACAGCTTGAAAAGCCAAACACCAAATGGAAAATATGAAATTAAAAATGTCTAATTGCAAATGGAAAATGGAAAACACCAAATTTAAAATGCCAAATGGTGAAGTGCAAATGCAAAATAAATAATTATTTAGTTTTTTCTATTTAAGCTTTTAATTTAAGGATTTCCATTTAAGCTTTTCCATTTCCCATTTTGAGTTTGATATTTGATGTTTCCCTTTTCTTATTTTCATTGCCATTTTCAATTTAATCTTTACAATTTAAGCTTTCAGTTTGAGCATTTCCATTTAAGCTTTTGCATTTTAAATTAACTTTTTTATCATTTCACATTTTCAAATTGCTTTTTCAATTTTCTATTTGGACTTTCCTAGTAGTGTTGTAAAATAATAATCTTTTTAATTTTATCTCTCATTTGATTTGAATTATGACCAAGAATATCCTCCATAGGACAGTGTATGTGACATTGACTCAAAATAAATGACAGTGTGTATGGTCATGGTAATGGCCGTACACCTAGTGTGGCTCACTGATGTGTTTTTAATAGTTTTTTGACAACAACGGAGTATTATGGCATAGCAGAATAAGACATATCAGGATTCGGATACACAGACAATACTTTAACATCTGTAAGCCGTTAACTTTCAATCAAACACTTCTGATAATTATTATACATAATAGTTATAGCCAAGGCAAGTCAACACTGTCAACTGATTCTGATGTACAAAAACATCACAACCATTCTCTACCCCTCTATTATTTTCTCTGTCTTTTCAGGCACAAGCCAATTAATTCAGGCCTCTCCTCACAGCCCCTAATTAACCCCTTCAGGACTGAAATTATGCTTAACACTGGTGATTGAGGCCAAGCCTGAAATTACCCATCCTGCTCTGTCGTAATGACAAAATTCACGGCCTCAGTTTGAAGTGTGTGTCTGTGTGTGTGTGTGTGTGTGTGTGTGTTTGTGCTGCCACGCAGGCGCTTGTCTTTTCGTGTTTGTGTCTGATACCTCTTGATTACCACTATGCTCTTGTTGAGGTTACACGCATGCGTTACCTCCCTTCCCTCATTAGCATAGGCGACATGCACTCTTTATTACACACACACACACGCACACACACACTGTGGGTAGTATGCTATACATTGTGTGGCATATGTAATATGTTTCTGCTGGCATTAGAGGCCTGCAGGCCCCACTGAGGGCCAATCGCCTTTTGTTGCTGCAGAAGCTAGACCCACACACACTCACTGGCTCTGATGTTGTAATCAATTTGTGCCAGACATGGTCTGGACGTGTGTGTTAATTAACGTTCTTGTGGGAGGAAATAATTTAACCGCTATAATGAGCTTGAAGAGGAGCAGTGAGAGGGGTGTGAGCTCCGGGATATCAGGCAAACAGAGTAGGGAGTGCCTTAACCCTCGTTCTCCTGACTTTAGCTGATCGGGAAGAGCACATGAGAGGTGAATTTGGAAAGTGGCTGCAAATAAAAACTGACAGTATCAATTCAGTATCAAGAGCCAAAATGAAACCTCATATTGTCGTCCATAGCTTTTATTTCAGTCATTTTGTGAAATCTGAACCTTTTTTTCAGTTCAAAGTAGTCACAGAAGCAGTTTATTTTTTTGATAATACAATTGAATAATATTTTTTTACAACATGATTTATTTAAGGTAACATCTCGCGAGAGGTTGAGTTGTTGCAGGAAGACGACGGTGGAAACGTGAGTCAGAGTTGGAGAGAAGAGTTTAACAAAACGGTCTGTCTCTGTAGGGATCCTTTCCATAATGTTGTCAGACACTTTGAACAACAATCAGTGGCAACACCGGTGGTCACTGGCAAAAACAAGCACTTTTAGTGGACGGACTTTTCACAGGTGCAATTGCCCAAAAGGATTACATTGCAGCCCGTTCGTGGATGCTGGAGAGCTACTGGACGAATTACAAATCTTTTGGTAAGTATTAGTCATTTCGACCCCAAAATGTATAAAAATAGGGCCCAGGTTTAAAAATACTAGAGTTTCCCTTTAAGGGTGAGGCTGGATTTCCTGTAAAGGCAACTCATTTTGGTTTCTTGAAACTATCATTTTATTCTTTAATTAACTCTCGTTCATGGTCATAGGTGGAGGCTGGAAGGTATATTGATTGGTAAATCAAGAGCTCCCTCATCACCACAACACTCCAGTTAAACGCACGCATTACAACCCGCACTACACTGATCTGCTTGTGGCTCTCATCTCTCTATCTTACCCTCACCCATGAAGACATCGATATACTCGAACCATTTCATTTAACCATACCAGCATGTCAAAACCTGACAAAATCATCTAAATAAATCAGAAGGTAGGGCAGGGTGTCACATCAGACTAGACTAGACATCATGAGATAACCTGTGACCACCTAAGATAGCTATAGTGTATGCACCACTTCCTCCCACAGTCAAGCTGCAACACTACCTTCTAATGACTAAACCTCAGATAATTTGCTGGTCACACCAAATGAGATCTAACCATGTTTTTATGTTTTTTCACCTTATGGCTACCTACTAATAGAGTGATGACCAAGCCAATCAATAGCCACTGAAATCCTCTCTCCCCACCTTCAAATGAACTGCCATGACAGCATTTAGGACATGCATCTTCTGTTTCGATCTTAATGCATTCATTTCCTTTAACAACAAATTGGTAAATACATTTTAAATTAGAGCCAATCTAATTTGCACTAATCTGCTGTGATCGCGGAAAGACACGCTAAGCATGAAGCTGTGAAAACACAGCCCATCCCTTTGAATGGGGTCACACATTTGACCTCATAATGCAGCTTCACTATGAATGCCCGAAGGCTCTGGTTGGGGAGGTCAAGGTCCTTAAGGACAGCTATATACACACACACTCACGTAAGCATTTACACACACGTTCACACATGAGCACATACATACTATTGCTGCCATTATGACTTTCAACCATTGCACAGGACTCCTTGGTTCATGTTTAATATTCCCATTGATAACTGTGAATAGTTCTCCAACAAAACAGTGCAAGGGTCTGTATTTGTGTGGTGTGTTACAGCCTAACCATGACCTAAAGCCATGGTGGTATGGGATGAATATCATATTTAGAAACTGGGAAAAAAAAAAAAAAACTTTGATTGAAAAGGTTGAAACAAAAGGTATATGATATATTTCTCCATAAGGAACAATCCTATACATAAATCTGATCTGACAAAATACGTAAACTACATATATAGTGTATATGTCCATGTATGTCTCACACATATATATGTTTATAGATGTGACATACATATGTACATAACTCACCATATATACTCATATACCTCATCAGACTGCATCCAGAAGACATTAAAACTTGTTTTAAAAAAGTCTTAATAACAATCTGAATTAAACACATCGTTTTTTCCAGAGCTGATGATGGAAGTATCTAACGAGTGAGCCATCTCGCTTTCTTCTCATCTCTGTCGCACATGCGCTGTACCGATCGGGCAGAGTGGACTCCAGTCAACGCAGAATTGGGACGAATGTTGATCTAGAGTGACGTAAAAGTCACATGAATTCCGATATGAATGTTCAGACTGAGGTTGCATTGCAAATAATCAGACTAAGCTAACTTAGCTAAAGGAGAGTGAAAATTCTGTGTGGATGTATAAATAGGCAACTGTATGCTAACATAAAATTGTACGGCTAATTTTGGTAGAATTCCCTTTTGTTGGCTAGTCAGTTACTTTCAGTGGCCCCACGATATTAGAGAGAAGTGAGAAATAAGTAAATTAAATGTATGCTTCACAAACAAAAGATGCTCATGATGTGCTTTAGTATTGCATAGACTAGTTTCATGCATTGATCAAAAACACAGGCCAATGATTTTTAACTACAACTAAGTGCTTGGTTGTGAAGTTTGCGGATGACACAGAGCCCAAAGCATATAAAGACTATACCCACCCAGCCACAGCCTGTTCACCCTGCTGCTGTCTGGCAAGCGATACAGAAGTATCTGGTACTGTACCACCTGACTACAGAACATCTTCTTTCCTTTGGCTGTGAGACTCCTCAACACCAACTCATGCTTCGCACTCCACCACATAAATAAATGACATGAAACTTTCTGTTATGCTGGTTTTTGCACATTACCATACCACTACTTTTGCACTACCCTCATTTCCACTATAACCAAGTATTTCTATTTGCACCATCATTTAAATCACTGCTTTTATATAGTTTGTTCGATTGTATTGTTTATATTCTATTCTAATTTGAATATACGTTTATACATTTTCTGTGTGTGTAGCATCGAGCTGCATATCAGTTTGTAATCCTATTGTATAATGACAAATAAAAAAACCTTGAACCCTTGATCAGCAGTGATCAACTTCAAGATACAAGATGAGCAAAACACTAAGGAGTTATGTACATGGCCTCTGATTGTGACAGTCGACTGAGCACAATGTAGAATGATAGAAATCGACAATGAATTATAAAAATGTTAATGAAACTCATCTTGTTTGCATCAGATCATTTGTGTCTTTATCAAGTGAAATGAAAATTGCTGATCAAATTTATCCATTCAAACGGACTTTCACTACACTTCCTTTCTGTTTTAGTCATGTAATGTTTGAGTTCCAATACTCATACTGTGTGATAAATATAAGTCTTGATTACTGTACATACACACCAGAGACACACAAACCTGTATGCTCACAAACCTGCACAAGCATATTGTACATGTTCTATAATACCTTTAAATACACACAAAAAATCAAAACATATTGCAAAAAATTTCACTTAAGCATATACTATCTAAACACTACTCACTGAAAACATACACACACACACACACACGTGTATACATACAGTACATATATATATATATATTTTTTTATTTTTTTTTACAGTATATCCAGTCATAATATCTCAACCATACACACGCAACACAAGTACACACCAGCATACACATTCAGCATGCATCTTCTTGAGTATATGTGTGTCAGAGTGTGTTACTGGGATTCTATTTGTGTCCGTGAAGTGGCTGAGCTGTGTTTGTAGCGTTTAGAGGAAATTACCCCGCAAGCGTTGCCTCGGCCACAGTAGATAGCGGGTCGCCTCTCTAGGCTGCATGGCATATTGATTTCTTGTTGTGAGGAGTGCTGTTCAAGCCCCATTTAAGATTTTCATCCAGCCCACAGCCCTGAGTATGGCAGTCAGCCGTAAATTAGGGAAATTGCACATTCATCACATGCGTTATTTTAAGATACGTTGGAAACGTGTGGGGCCAGATTACGGTGTTCCAGGTAACAAACATACACAATGACTGACTGACTCTTCATTAGAGCAGGGAGGTATGCATTTAAATTCACATCACAGCACACTCTGACACAATGGTATTTAGCATGGGTGATAGCAAGTGATAGCCGTCATGCCAGAATAAAGAAAAAAATACCCAAAGAGAAATATTGTCATCTCAGGGAAACGCAGAGCAAGAACATCACAAGAATATATATATATATATATATATATATATAAATTTACAATTCAAACTAAAAGTCACTCTCTCTACTCCACCTAGTTCAGAATGCAGCAGCTAGGCTTCTTACTGGTTTTAACAGACAACATCACATCACCCCTATCGCGGCTTCTCTCCGTTGGCTCCCATTTTTAAGATTTTAAGATTTTACTGATCACTTTTAAAGCACATCTGGGTCTGGGCCCAAGCTATATAGCAGAAATGTTGACCCCATATGAGGCATTTTGCAGCCTTAGCCGTTCCAAAGTTGAGGCTTAAATCTAAAGGTTCTTTTGCCATCAGGGCCCCTCGGCTTTGGAACGACCTGCCTGAGGAAATAAGGCTCGCAGAATCAGTGAGTTCTTATAAATCACTTCTTAAAACCTGCTTGTATAGACTTGCTTTAATGTGATGTAAACTTTTATTGTGTTTTTATTGCTTCATTATTTTTATTGTTTTTATTTGTATTTATTTATAATTAATTTTGTCTTGCTTTTGTTTGGCCTCTCTGTATTTCTGTTGTTCGATTGCTTTCTGAGTATCCTGCTTTTGCATTGTCTATCAAAGCACTTTGTAAACTCTGTTTTTAACCCTAACCCTAAGGTGCTATATAAACAAGGATATTATTATTATAATTTGCACATAAGCTCTTTTCAAGCCTGACTTATGTGAAGATATGGAATTCAATGGAAACATTTGTGGAAATGTACATCCAAGTATATTGGACTTTTTAGCATCTCAAACATCACGAAGACAAAAATAACTGCACAAGTTGGAATGCTTTTAACAGAACATGAAAGCTGGTTTACATTTTTTTTTATTAATATATGGCATTTTCATCTTTAGGGGTGAGAAGTTGCCTTAGTTGGCTTCGGGCTTTAGGGGCCACCCTACCACCAGTTGGACTTACATTGCAATTCCTAAAAAGATGGCTCGTTTTACAGCACAAAAGAAGCGGGTCAGCCATTGCATTGCGCAGCCAAAAAAGAAGAGGAATGAGGCCTTTATTTTCTGGTAGCTATTGGTAGCTATCCCCAGCTACTAGAAATGATGCCATATTTCCTCAACACACGCTTTGGAGCTTTTAATGGCGCAGGTTTGTCTCCCACATCACTTTTCGTTTCAAAAACCAATCAATTTTGTGTCACTGCATCCAAACGTTACGTTAGGGAACGTTAGCTAGCTAACAGTGGCAAAACACGTTTGTCTCTACCTGATGATGTGTGGTAATTGGCTGGTGATATTCAAATGTAACTGGTAATTACGCTAGATTTAACTAGATACAAACTAGATTTGTAAATGACAAAAAAAAACAAAAAATAATTTTAATCTCACCATTTGACAGTACCACTGCCTCTACGGCCCACTAGATGGCGCTCTGAGGCCCACCATTGGGCCCCGGCCCACTGGTTGAGAACTCTTTATTTTATTATTTACAGAGACCCAACAGTTTCCACCCTGAGCAAGCATTAGTTGACAGTGGCAAGGAAAAACTCCCTTTTAACAGGCAGAAACCTCGAGCAGAACTAGACTCTGGGTAGGCACAGCCTGCCTCGACCGGTTGGGTTGAGAGAGAAAACCAGAGAGAGGGAGGGAGCGCGAGAGGGAGAGAGCGAGAGCAGGAGGAAAGAGAACATACAGTGGTACAGTACAGTACAGTTCCACATAGAGATGTAAAGTAATATCAGTGGTAATGGTATTGATGTTAATATAAATACAAATAATACTAATGGCAATATAATAATAGTAATACTAATAATAAGAGCAATAACGATAATAGCAGCAGCGGCTATTGAGCAGGAACACGAGGGCAGCAGGTAGCCTGCAACCATAGGCAGAAATACCTGCAGAAAGCAACAGAAGGAGAGAGAGAGAGAGAGAGAGGAGAGAAAGGGAAGCAGCCGAGTTAGTAACAAGCATTAATGGGATAAGAGTGCGTACAGATGACGAGGGAGAGGAGGAGAGAGGAGCTCAGTGCATTATGGGAAGTCTCCTGGCAGTCTAACTAAGGGGTGGCTCAGGGCTCACCTGAGTCAGCCCTACTATAAGCTTTATCAAAAAGGAAAGTCTTAAGCCTACTCTTAAATGTGAGGAGGGTGTCTGCCTCCTGTACACAAACTGGGAGCTGGTTCCACAGAAGAGGAGCTTGATAGCTGAAGGCTTTCCACACGGAACCCTGCATTCTGGGAGCGCAGTGCTCTAGTGGGGTAATAGGGTAGTATGAGCTCTTGAAGGTATGATGGTGCCTGACCATTAAGGGCTTTGTAGGTGAGGAGAAGGATTTTAAATTCTCTTCTGGATTTTACAGGGAGCCAGTGTAGAGAAGCTAATATGGGAGAAATATGATCTCTTTTCCTGGGTCTTGTCAGTAAACGTGCCGCAGCATTCTGGATCAACTGGAGCATCTTAAGGGACTTATTGGGGCAGCCTGATAATAGGGAGCTGCAATAATCCAGCCTAGATGTAACAAATGCATGGACTAGTTTTTCTGGATCTTTTTGAGACAGGATGTGCCTGATTTTTGCAATGTTACTTAGGTGAAAAAAGGCAGTCCTTGAAGTTTGTTTTATGTGGGAGTTGAAGGACAAATCCTAATCAAAGATTACTCCGAGATTCCTTACAGTGGAGCTGGAGGCCAGGGCTATGCCATCTAGAGAAACTATATCTTCTGTACTCCGAACTGCCATTTGAGCATAAGCCCAAACAACAGTCAGAGTCTTCCTCTCCGCAACTTTCTGTCGCATCAAGGTGACCCTCTCATTCCCCGGGGAGAACATAGTGGCACTCAGCCGGGGGCTCGTGAGTATCCCCACTCCCGCCCGGCACCTCTCACCCTTGGCAACTCTGGAAAAGAAGAGAGTCCAACCCCTCTCCAGGAGTTTGGTTCCAGATCCAGAGCCATGCATAGAGGTGAGCCCAAGTATATCTAGCTGGGTAATATCTAGCGAATATTACCTAAAGGAAGCATATACAGTAGAAGGTGAATAGAATTGTTCCAAGCACAGAACCTTGTGGAACTCCGTGACTAACTTTGGCATGCATAGAGGATTCAACGATCTGATAAATAGGACTTAAACCAGCTTAGTGCGGTGCCTTTAATGCCAATTAAATGTTCTAGACTCTGTAAGAGAATGTGATGGTCAATGGTATTGAATGCAGCACTAAGATCTAACAGGACAAGTACAGAGACAAGCCCTTTGTCTGATGCAATTAGAAGGTCATTTGTAACTTTCACCAGTGCTGTCTCTGTGCTATGATGTGCTCTAAATCCTGACTGAAAATCCTCAAATAACTTATTGTTGTTTAGAAAATCACACAGCTGATTGGAGACTGCTTTCTCAAGGATCTTAATGAGAAAGGGAGGGTTAGATATAGGTCTATTGTTTGATAAACCCCCGGGATCAAGAGTGGGTTTTTTTAAGAAGAGGTTTAATTACAGCTACTTTAAAGGACTGTGGCACATAGCCTTTTAATAAAGACAGATTGATCATATCTAGTAAAGAAGTGCTAACTAAGGGTAAAACTTCTTTAAGCAGTCCAGTTGGGACTGGGTCTAAGAGACACATTGATGGCTTAGATGAAGAAATTATTGAAGTTAGTTGATAAAGGTTGATGAGAGAAAAGAAGTCTAAACGTATAACAGTAGTTGTTTTTAAGATTCCTGTGTTTGAAGATAAGTCAGTACTGGCTGAGGGCAGGAGGTGCTGAATTTTGTCTCTAATATTTAGAATTTTATCATTAAAGTCAAATTACATGCACCGTGACAATCGCCAAAGACAATCCCAGCGTAAATACTGAAAAACATGTCAGGCTTGATGTGTCTGATGTCAGGTGGCCAACTCAGGACACAGTCTCTATATATCTTGATCTTAATCAAAAAAATTAAATTAAAAACAGTTTTACGGGGTTATGTGCTGGACTATGTCTTTCCCAGGAGCAGTCAGTTCTTGAAGTCACTGGTTGCCTGGCAACCTCACATTGATGTCAAAGACTCCTCCCATCCAACAAATACTCAAAGCACATAACCCCTAAATAAAACCACAACTGTGAAGACGGCAGTTGTTTGCGTTTTCTGTTTCTTTACCCATATTTCTCAAAATCTGAATCAAACAATGCCTCTTCATAATCTTCAGTATTTTTCCCCCTACATTTGTAAGCCTAGAGGCTCTAAGAACATGATTGGCCAGTGCAGACAATAACAACATATCTGTAATGAATATTATCTCATATTTGAACAGTTTTCTAAAGTATAGCTTTATGATAATAACGTTATTTTAGAATAGTATATTATTAGATTAGAGTATCTTTTATGTAGGCAAACTGTATCCTGTATATGTGTGGGGATAATGTATAAGTTAATATCGGCCTATTTAAACATAAAAGTGTCTGTTTTCTCTTCTCCTTATTTGCACCAAAAAGAATATTCAGACCAGCACTAGAGTATGGAACTTTAAAGTTAATCCTTGTAAGGATTCTTGAACTATTTTATTAAAAAAAGCAAGTAAATGTCATGATTTTACCTTCCAGCTGCTTATGATGTGCTACTTCCCAGTCTCTTGGCACACTTCCCACAGTCTTCTTAAGGAATCTAGCCCAAGAACCTGCTCAGACAGAATTTACATATGCCATTTCTATGATCTGAGATATCAGTGGTTGTACATATGAATAACTCTCCCAAAGCAAGACATTAGCAAATCAACGCCCTTTTAATGTTACCAAGACGAGTTGCTGGAGAATTAATAACTTGAAGACAGAATCAGAGGCATCGTTTGGTCTCATAGAACGTTTCTTTGATGTTTTACATCCAAATTAGTTCAATTTGGTTTGTTAGTGTAGTTTTAAATATCATTTAGGCTTTTCTTTTCCTTACCTTGAACTGCCAACCATAGTGAAAAGGCTGCAGTGTTTGCAGCCTGTATTGACAAACTTCTACAATTCAAGATGCCAAGTGGGAGAAATCAGTGACCACAAAGTATTTACATGTGTCGTACTTACTAACTCGTAATTATTACTAAGGGGCTGACATAAACTCTTTCCCCAATTGACAGCTTGTATTTATGGAATTTCGGATATGATTAAACACAGCATCATCGCCCATATAGCCATATAATTAGTGTGTGCCATCAGTGTATCCCCAGAAAAGTCTCAATAATGCAGCCTGAGAATTTGTTTCAATATTCTTGTCTGGTTTTGTATGACTGTAGAGAGCATAGCATGAGGTTGTTAAGAGTCCATGGCTAGATCCACAGTACTACATGTGCATTTTAGGGGAATAATGCCTTTAAGTAACAAGGCAAAAACACGCTGTAAAAACTGTCTGAAAATCAATCTGAATCGTTTCAGGTCAGCGAGTTGACTGGTTGAATCTGACGATGCTGAAGCAAAGCAGAGGCTCTTGGCAGATATTTGTTAGGAGGCCCTGTTTGAATTGAAACCCCAGTCAATCAATATCAAGTAAGTAAGCAGGGTAAACAGGGTAGTTGAAGCTTGACTTTTCTTTACTGTTATATACAGAATAAAGGCTCAATAAAGTAAGTGGGGCTGTGTACAATAGTGAGTTTTCACCGTACAAGTATTGTGGCAAAGCATTAGTGATGACTAGTTGTGTTTCCTTCATTCCGTCACTGTATCTCCCTGATCACGTTCAACGAGTAACTCTTTCCTTGTTACAATCCCACAAGTATTCCGACAGCAATGTGTGGATTTTTTTGTTGTTGTAAAGTCTGTTGATAGCAAAGAGCAAGAGTAACTGTAACTTGTTAAAGTTGTGCCCTTCACTGAGTGACTGTGTGTGTGTGTGTGTGTGTGTAACTGATCTTTGCTGTAATATGCACACAGAATATTGATGTTACTTCTCACAGCCCCAACAATTGCACTTTTACCTGGCTTGTGAGTAGAACTGTAAAAACTGTACAAACGGAAAACAAGACTATGTGTCATAATCCTCAGCTTCATATTCGACTGATGGAATCCTATATGAACAAAAAAAATTTGTGAAAGTCTGTCAAAGTCACAAGTTTTGCTATTTCACAAGAGAGACTATTTCTGAGTTTTGTCTGTGCTCTTCTCACTTGTTTGAAATAGGCAGGATTACATCCACACAGTCCTCATGAAACACATTAGCTGAGTTTGACTAACAACTATGGATGTTTCAGAACTTTAACTTTGATTGTTGTTTATTTAGTCATAAATATTTTATGTTGTGAAGACATTTTTAAGATATTAATCTTTAAGTTTTCAGAATCTGCCATAGAGACAGAGTGAAATGCTTAGCTTAATTTACAGCAATTTAGTTAGCCTAAAACTGACATTTGTACAGTATATTTGACTGACCAGTGACAAAATGCTTGCTGCACATGTAGGCATACTGAGTGTCAGGATCCCACAGTTTTCCTATTCTTCCTGCTGATGTATCAGGTCTGTATCCACTTTTGTCTTCTTAAAAGCTCAGTTTAAACTTAGTTCTGGTTCGAGCCACCTTCACGCAATACAAAGTCAAGGGAGAGCAATGAATTGTTTTCCCCTCCAGTGTGACTTAATTGCGCTCTGTCTCTATCCCTAGAGCCAATCTGCCAGCATGGCTAAAAACAAACTCTGATATTTCTTAACATAAAATGACTTGTTTCAACTTAGTTGAAGATGTTTCTCTCTTTGATGTTTCATCCACATTTCTACTGAGTAAATTTAGTAATCTTTTTGTTTTCCTTTTCAGTAATGGTTTGTCATCATCATCAACAAAGTTGGGCATATTCCTGGTGGCATCAGCCAATCAGATGTATTCATACCGGAGAGAGACAAAGCAGGAACTGAAGATGTACCATTGGTTGGCGTCTAACTGGCATACAATATTGCCAATAAGAACTATATTGCTTGCAGTTGTATATTATGCTAAGGAAATTAATATTAATATGTGAGGCAGCTGCCTAGCCTGCCTATAGGTCGCAATGTGTATGTGTGACTGTCTGTGTGTGCAAGTGAAAGAAAGAACAGGAGGGAGAAGAAATGGGAACAGAAAAAGAAATGAAGAGAAAGTGAGATGGACAGGGCGCTCTCCCTGTGTGTCTTTGTGTAAGGAGTGTGCTTGCTTGTACCCTGGCTTTATTTGTGTTATGCCGTGTGATTCCATTGTGTGGAATAGATCCACTGAGCTTGTATTCCCACCCTCCCACCAGCCCCCTGCTTTAGATAAAGCTATCAGGATCTGCAGCACACCTTCCTCAAATGCATGTGAGCAGCTTACTGTTGTGGAGGCTCTCTCTATGTTCCTGGGGGATTCTGACGGTTGCATTGTGTGGGCTACAATGAGGGTGTGGTATGTTGGCACATAGCACCATCTCCAAAACCACTATTAAGATGTTAATGTTCACTGGCATAGCTGGCTTCAGGCAGTGCAGTCCTTTTACATCTCAAAAACCCGACTTCCCATTGAACATTTTACATATTCCATAGACTAGGGCAATCATGTTTATTTATATTAATTTTTCAGACAGTTAAGAGGGCCACATGTGCACATATTATACCTTAGGCTGCACCTGATGATTATCTTTATTATTCATTAAGCTGTTGATTATTATTGTTTTCATTTCTAAAAATAGTGAAATCGTCTACAGCCATGCTAGCGGTTCTATGAGGCTGCATTTGGGCACAGTAGTGCTTTGAGCTAAATGCTAACTTCAGCATGCTAACATGCTCACAGAGCATTTAAGATATTAAACTTACAGTTTTCAGAAGCTTTTCCAGCCATGCTTGTGGATCTGTGGAGCTGTACTTTGGCACATCAGTGCTTTGAGCTAAATGTCAGCATGTTAATATGCTCACAATGACAATTCTAACATGTTGATGTTTAGCAGTTTTAATGTTTAACTCGTAAACATTTTAGTTTAGCATATTAGCATGCTGACATTTGCTAATTAGCACAAAACACAAAGTAGAGCTGAGGCTGATGAGAATTTTTGCAGGTATTTGGTATTTGGTGACCTGATGATGGTGCTAAAGGAAAAGTTAAGAGGTCACTAAAATGAATACAATTATTCATCCTAAAGGGGACATGAATGTATGTAGGCCTACAAAATTTCATGGCAATCCATCTAAAAGTTCTTGAGATATTTCAGTCTGGACAAAAGTGGTGGACCGACCAACAGACTGACATTGCCATTCCTATAGCCATGCCACTAGCATGGCTAAAAAGCAAGTTCTACAAGCGTAAGGTGACAACTATTTACAATATTGTATAAAGATACATAAGCAGCAATCATCGCATTTGAAAAGCTTGAACCAGCCAATGTTTGGCATTTTTAGCTAGCTGGCTGTATACTCTTCGTCTTGTTGCTTGAGAAATTATTTTGCTGATTAACCAATTAACAAAATTGTTGTTAATCAATTCTCAATCAACTAATTGTTTCAGCATGAGACACAAGCTTGTAACTGTGGATGATGTGAACCCATCTACAGTCAAGTTAAAGTTATAATAATTTCAACATTTTCAATTACATCAAACTCCATGTTACGGTCAGTATTTATTTTATTTAACATTTTTTCAACAAAAGCTGTTTAATGTATTTGCATTATGTAATTGCCTCTGTATATCGTCCTTTTCATTGTTACTGGTGGAGTCCCCTTTTCCTGCATAGCTGGAGTTGAACAACATTGATACTTCTTAAGGTTTCTTTATTAATACAATGCGACACAATGGAACCTCCTAACCCACTGTTTGTTTAACCACCTTTTCCCCTTTTGTAGGAATTCTGGTGTAAATCGTCATGATCTATATAAATGGTGCACATAATGGTGCTGTGTTAAACCGAGATGAACTGTTGTAATGTGAAAGGTTGTATAAGTATAGGGAGCTTTAAAGAAAAAGAAAAACATAAATGTTGGTGTTTGCCTCAGGATGATCAGTGTCTGGAGGTCAGCATTTACTCATCATTTTACTTCAGTGACTAACTAATGAGGTTTAGTGCACGTTATGATTACATTAAGATACATAGTACTTTAAATGCATGAATGTGAAAATGTCTCCCTGTGTGTATCTGTGTGTGTATGTGTACACATCCCAGTGAGGGTACCCATTGTCTCCTACATGCTAGTTTTGAACCTTAATAAGCCCTTGCTTGCCGGATGTGAAGGCAGGGAGAGAGAAAATGGCTTTCTTACACATCTTTTTGCATATTTTCTTTGAGGCTAATGAGAGCCTTAAATACAGTGCCAGACTTCAGGCTGCACAGTTGAAGGCTGACATTTTCACACACAGTGGCACCTTGTCACTGCGGATGAAGTCCTTATACCTGGCTGTTGAGAGGTGTGTGTGTATTGGCCTTTTGTGCTTCTATGTGTGTATGTGTGAAGAAAAGAAGAGAATTTGGTATACTGCTCTGTACAATTCAGAGTTGTGTGTTTGTGCTGTGTGCAAGTGTGTGTACTTGGCCATGCATGCGTTGTTTTTCTTTTTTCAGCATGGTATATTATGTGGCAGAATGGAGCAGAACAAGTGATGTAGTTCAGGATCACACAGTACTGTCTCATTTCACTATATTATGTGTACTCTGTATATGTTTATGTGTGTTTGAGCAGATTTGCATGTGTGTTGATGATATACAGTATGTGCTAGTTCTTCAACATTTCTTTCTCCAGCTAACACCTACCTCTGTATTCTCATTCCCTTATCCGTACTGAACACATACTGATTCTCATGTAGCTCTTCGGACAGAAAGTAGCTCTCATAGATCTCATCATTTATCTATATCATACTGTTGTGCAGCACATATCATCAAATTGATAGTGATTTATTCCTATTTTTTCACAGCTCTGGACAGGGAAAATTATGAATAAATAAACACTTGAAAAGACCTGCTCATCTTGTCAGCATTGTTGTCATCTGCCATGAAGCCTAAACAAATATGTCTGCCAGGTTTCTTACCTCGCAGAGAGTAGTCACAAAATGGATGTCGGAGGTAATTATAGAGCTGGAGATATGGAAGGGAAACTTTGTGTGTGTGCGTGTGTCTTTACACTTTCATATCCCACGTGGAAAGAGAAAGAAGGTGAGTTTGGAGCTCAGTTGCTCTCTGGTTGTTTGATTGCTCCACTGCCCCCTTACAATGATAAAACTATTATTTTACATTTGATTGTTTACTGTTTCTGAGGGCTTTTGTTGCAGGCTCAGTCTTGTATATGCAGTATATGCCTTAGTCTAAGCCACTAGGACAACAGAAGAGGCTACTGGGAAAGCCCAACAATGATTGTGTCTGTTTGCATGTCTGAATATGTGTGTGTGTGTGTGTGTTTGTCTCCCACTCGGCCCCGCTGCTGCCACTCACTGTAAACTAGTCTGCAGCTCATCACAGACAGACGTTGACACACTCCCAGTCTAATGCGCTCATTAGGGACTGCACAGCACACACATAATTGATAGCCATGACACACGATGCACACACACGTTATTGCAAAAAACAGTTTCCTTTTTTTAATGCTGCAGTAGAAAACAAGGTTATATGAAGTCATATAATGGGGGTTCATTGTCAGGAACAACAACAACAGAAAACGAAATAACGAAATCAAAAAGACTAACGGCACAGAATGCATTACAGTATCTGTGCTGTTTACATGCCAATATTTTACACATAAGGATTTTTTTATATCTCTACACTGGCAGCTGTCAGTTACTTCAGCAAATGAACTGCCAAAATTGTAGCAGAACTTGTCACTCAAGAGGTTAGTGTAACCATGGTTACCTTTCATATCCCAAAAAGATAAAGCTGCAGTGTGGAATCATGGCAGAGTAATTAGACAGAACAAAAAAATAGGACCAATTGAAAAGGCATTCAACAATATGAAACAACCAAGAGTGCTTATAAATAACAGTTTACATGTGAAATATCTTCATAAAGTAACATCTTTTTTGTACAACCTTTAGTTTCTTTTTAGTGTTCACACAGCGGCACATGTAGAGTAGTGTCTGGTAAAAAGAATCTTTAACCCTTTGAGCACGAGTTGGAATTAAAAAGATTCACCTGTTGTCATCCTTTTGCTACCTATCTTTTTTTTTTATATCCTTTGATTAAATAACACATTTATAAAACTATTGTGCAAAACAATTTTATTTATGTCTTCATATACTGTGCACCAGCAGATAGTCATAATCCTTTTAAATTAAAAATATAGAAATGATGCATAATTTAGACAGGAATTAGTTAATACGTTTTTATATACATATTTTACACAGACCTGAATTAATATAGGTCCCTGATCAATGAAAGTAAAAGATTTTTTGTTTTCTTTTTAACCACATAGCTACAATGCTTGTGTCAAGTCCTGCGAGCATCTCTCAGACAAATATTAAGCCCAAGATGAAAAACTTGCAGCGTACAGAGAAACTCCTTTTATAAAATGTTTTCATATCTAGGATTAGACTCAACATACTGTATGTTTGGGAAACAGACATTGCAGACACAATGCACACATTGTCCACCTAATAGCTTCAATAATTCTCAAATCTTGAGTCAATAATGTTTAGATCTTAGGTGTAGAAGTGCTTCGACGTACTCAGAGGGTTAAATTGTAAATGCTGATCCAGCACAAAAAAGAAGAAAAAAAAGAGAGCAGGAGACTGAAAAAAAAGGGAAAAAAACATGGAAAGTGCACCAGATTTAGTTATAAAATGATTAACTAAACTGTTTCATTTATGCATGCAGCTTATCACACCCCAGTGATGCCAAAATATAAAGGACCTTAATTCAATATACACAAATTTCAAAATACACACCACTTCATTTTAGAATCTCTTTTTCTAAACCTTCATACTGTATCTTCTCAATGACAGCAGCCCCCGTTTGCACATTTTGAAAAAAGTCACTCTTTTCCTGTCAAAGGAGATCACTAAAATCAAGTGTCCTGGGCCAGAGTGAGTCTACCTCACACAGAAACAAAATAAAAAACAACTGCTACAACACAAAATTTAAAACCATGTGCCAAAACTCAAAGCAGTAGTTGTATGGCATCTTTGTGCAGTTCCATCACGTTAATAATCCTTTCTTTTCTTTCAAAGAAATGTCTGTGAAATGCTTAAGAGAGACAGAGCAAGAAAGAGTGAGCCATTACAAAAGAATGCAGCATTGTCCCCAGCCAGTGCTACTGTTTCTCCAGCTCACACACATACATGAGATGGTCCTCGGGGGACTTCCCATGAGTCTTGCTCAGGTGAAGCTTGACTGCATGCTTGCTCGCAAAAGTCCGGTTGCAGAGCTTGCACTGGTACATGGCCCCGCTGTCGTCGTCATTATCTGGGGAGGGTGACAGGGATTCAGTTGAGGGCAGAGAGGTGGTTAAGGATGAGGGCAGGGAGATGGGTAGGGAAGAAGGCAGGGATGTGGGTAGAGAGGAGGGTAAAGGGTGGCTGGAAGGGAGAAGATTAGAGAGCAGTTTTTCAGATAGTCCTTTGGTGTGGCGTTGGTGATGGTGTTGCTGCGATATCTGGCTGAGCAGCTGCTCCCCAGAAAGCTTTGCCAGATCTCGCAGACGGAAGCCCAAGTGGGATTCCAAGTGGCTGACGTAGGTGGATGGTGAGCGGATCTGAGAGGCGCAGTCGCTGCAGAAGAACACTGGGTGACCTGAATCCAAGTTTTTCAAGAACTTGGTGCCACCGGTTCTCCTCAACTGGTACTTGACATTAGCCAACCAGTGGGATATTGTAGTCATTGAGAGGCCAGTGAAACGGGAGACGTGCATTCGCTCCTGTGGGCTCAAGTCCGACATCATGTACTTTCCATCACTTGTTTGTCTCAGACTGGAAGCAAACTGGGCTTGTAGGATGAGGAGGTGTTGAGGGTTCCAGTTGGACTGGCGGCCTTTACGTTTCTGGGCTGGTGAAACATCGTCTGTCTCCTCTTGTGTGACACCTTCAATGTCAGAGCGCTCGGACAGGCTGGTAGGTGTGGAGGACTTGGAGACAACCTGACTTTCTGTGAGGTTCCTCAACATGTCAGAGATGTCTGACAGTGCGTTTTCTCTCAAAGGGGAGGTGGACATAAAGGAAGCTACTGCAGCTGAGGCTTTGGTCATAGTGACAGTGGAAGAGGGAGAAATTGAGGACGGGGTGGAGGTGGTAGAAGAGAGAGCCGTTGAACCCAGAGAACCACTAATGCTGTTTTTGTCAGCATTTTTCCCTTTAGTGAGATCCATGGGTTGGTCGTTGTTCAGATGTTGCTGGTAGAAGTAGCGGTCTAAGTGGTCATTACTGGGCCTTTTGGTCTGTGCTGGTGGGGTGGAAGCAGCCACCGCTGCTTTCTCTGCCAGGCTGTTGCTCATCTTGAACAGCATGCTCATGGGGTCAAGAGAGGGCAGGGCAGGCTTAGCGGCCTTCCCCAGGTGGACGTTCATTACTGACTGCAGTGCGCTGAGAGGGTTTACGAATGGCTGTTCTGGTGGTGGATGGTCTGTGATGATAGCTGTACTGCCACACAGGGAGGCCGGCAGGGGGGATGTCACAGCAGTGGACTCAACTCCATTCTCCCCAGACTCCTTTATGGAGATATCTCCATTAGAATCTCTGTGATTGGACCCACTTCCATCACCTACTACTTTTTCCACTCCACTTGTATTCTCAGGAGTTTTGCAGCTTCCTGCTCTATTTTCTTTGGGGGACTCTCCTTGGGCTGAGTCCCCTGCCTCACTGTTGCAGGGTGAGGGTGTGGTACGTCTCAGAGGAGATCCCCTCACAATACCACTGGGCTCTCTCATTTTCTCCTCTACCTTGGCCACTTTCTCTGTCACTTTCTTGACGAGTTCCTCCATAGCATGGAAATTGTTTTTGGGCAGTGGGGAGGTCTGGCGGCTGGAAGGAGAGATCAGAGGCTGGCTCTTACCAGTGGGAGAGAGGATCTCCCCTCCAGGGAACATGTATTTAAGGGGAGAGCTCTTCCCGGAGTTGCCTAGAGAGAGCTTCATTATGTTAGGGAGCTGGTAGGCAGCATGAATACTGGGATATCCACCCCAGCTTGGAGCTCCATTCTGGGCTTTGTTGATGGCTGATGTCACTGTGTTCTCCAAGGACTTGAGGATGTCAAGACCCCCTTTTGGACTTTCATCCAGATCCTCTTCAGTCAGATAAGTGTATTTTGAAGAGATATCAAACTTCTCTTCGGCCTCCTCCTCACCTCCTGCCTTCTTCTCCTTGTTGAGATTGTTACCATTGCTGATGATGAACTCTTTAGTGCATTCCTCCTCCTTCTCCTCCTTTTTTATATCCACAGCCATGGCAGTGGGGGAGATGCTGGTTGGAGGAGGCACTGGGGCAGGTGGAGGGGAGAAGGTTGTGGCAGCCAGGGGAACGGATTGGACCTTTTCTTCAGCTGTTGAATTGGCTGTGGGGGCTGGGGTGGACGACTCTATAATGGGTTTGCCTTTCTTAATAGCAGAGTTGGTGACTTTAATAAAGTGTCCTGTCACCATCATGTGAGCGGTTAGCTCTTGCAATGTGTCATGAGAGCTGCCACACTCCATGCATTTGAGAATCTGTGACTTCCTGGATTCAAACTGCCAGGCATAGCTGGCACCGTTCTGGTGTCCATAGCGGTTGTTAGGTGTGATGTAAGGGTTGGTGACCTTCTGGAGTATGTCATTAGAGTCGTTGAGAGAGGTGGGCTTAGGTGTGGTGCCTCCATTAGACTCAGGTGAGCTAGGGATGTCTAGGTCAATAGGGGCTCTCTTTCGAGCTGAGGAGATAATCTTAGCTGCCACTGGTGTAACAGGCTCCTTCAGAGGCACTTTCTGGTAGTGTTTTGTCTTGATCATATGGACACTTAGATCCTGAAGGGATTCAAAGGAGTGCCCACAGTACATGCACTTCAGAACTTTCTGTGCATCCTCCTTCCCCTCCATCTCTAGCAAGGAGCGCTTTCTGGGTTTTGACCACCGTTTAGCACCCTCACCATCTGTCTCGTGGTTATCATCGCGGTAGTGGCCTGTTTCGTTCATGTGCACCGTGAGCTCCACCAGTGTGTCGTAGGCTGCACTGCAGTCCTTACAGCGGAACTTGCTGGCACCAGTGAATATAGAGCCATACAGCTTGGAGCTTTGCCTGTACAGCTGGACGGTACTAAAGAGGTTGGGTTCTGTAGACACTGTGGATACAGCCACTGTGGGATGTTGAACCAAGCCCAGTCTGTGTTGGTGGTTCTGTGAGGCCTGTTGGAGGGTTTTAGCCATAGCTGTCTGGTGCCAGTCATAGCCTCCACTTCCACAGCTACTGCTACTGCTGCTACTACTGCTGCTGCTGTGACTGCGAGGGGGTTTTTCTGCAGGGGGCTGGCTCAGGTTCAGATTTAGTGTGGACCAATAGGAGTTGGTCAGGAAAGATGTATAAATGGCCTTCATCTTCTCCAGGCTGTCAGCCACAGACCCTGTTGTGGCTAATATGGCCTCATCTGCACTTACTGGGGCAGCGGCATTGGCAGCAACCATCATGGCAGAGGAGGTAGACAGGGACAGGCCATTTGAGGGGTCTTTAGAGAGGAGGACATCATCCTCATTTTTAAGTGAGGAGCTCTCAAAATCAGACATCCTGTCACTGGATTCACTCAGGTGAGACTCACTGTCCAGCTCCTGACCAGAAAAGTCAGCAGCATTGGGGGAGTCATGAAAGCCAGTGGATCCTGGCCTGTCCTTGAGAAGAAAGTCCTTGTCCTGACATAAGAACTTGGCGCTTGGCTCCTCCCCTTCCTGAGCTGAGTCATCTCCATCCAGGTCCTCATCCAACAGTGCTGCTTCCTTCTCATCTTCAGGGACGTATGCTGCACAGGCAGAGAGAAGAAAAAACAAAGAGAGAGAGAGAGAGAGATTTGTTAGAACCACACTGACAGCATATCTAATGATGGAGATTCTCAACTCTGTATTCCTGTTTCTTCACCAAGCAGGGAACTGAAACGCAAGATACTGGCACTCACACTTTCTCCGCAGGAAACAGAGCAATCATCCAATGACATTCAGAGACAAAGTATTTCCTATCATAAATGGTTGCAGTAATTCTGTTGTAACTTCCCCCTTTTACACTGACATTGTTTTCAAATTAGAATCAAGTCGCCACCTCCTCCCATTCTTTCTCCACCCCCAGGTCTTTGTTCTGTACTGTAGAAAATCAGAGACAGCCAGAGAGAGAGATGGAGGATGGAAAGAGAAAGACGGAGGGAGGGAGGGAGGGAGAGGGGAAAAATGTCTCTTCAAACAGAACTTGCCACCTTATTCTTCTCAAGGGGCAACAGCTTGAAATTAAAACTAAATTTGAAATTAATGAAGCACATTCTGGCGGTGGCATTTGTTTCTGAAGTAATAAATTACTTGTATCAACCTCGGAGACAGCGGTTCCTGTCTGTCAATTAATATGTCTCACGCTTCTTCTGCAGACTCTAATGCATTCCCTAACAGACACACTCGCCATTTAAATTAAGCATGCATTTTCACTCATTACACTGCTCAGCCCTCGCCTCCTCGTAAATAAAAATGAATGTATGTACGTTTGCCTGCAACAAATCTCTCCCCGCAAAACCCATTTGCTTCAATTACCAAAGATTAGAAAAAGTTTAGAGTTATTATTTACAGTTTAGCTTCGGGGAGTGGGCTTGAGGCTTTCAATTTATATTCAAATCCCTGTAGTTTAAGTATAATACAATGGAAATCATAGAGAGAAAATATGTATCAAGACAAATCACAGTCTCGCCTCTTTGTACATCTATGAATGTTTTCTTTTGTTAATAAGTCTATGAAAAGGATACAGAAACACTGCATGCTCACACTTTGTGATTAAGGCTGGATTTCTGAATAGCAATTGAAGCACACACAGGCGCATGCATACACAGACCTCTTGTTTTAGCAACTGCACTGGCAAGATGATGAGCGTGTGTGTGAACGTCAGTGGCTTTGTGCCTGGCATTCCTTTCTGTAACAGGCCATCACTCATCTAAGCTGGTATGTAAACACAGTGTAAACCGGTCAGCGGGATGGGTGTAGCACGGAAGCACATATTAAATCACAATCTTCTGCTTCCAAAGACATAAAAAAAGTTAAATAAATGAATAAAAATGTAAAATTGTCTATGTAATTGTCTAATCTATGATGACAATGCACAGTAAAATTCCTTATAAACAACAGAAAGAGAAAAAAAGTTGAGCAAGGTAACTAGGTTGAAAACAAATCTCCAAATCATTCCTACAGTTTTGTGAATATGCAGGCTTCCACAAATAATACCTACAAAACCTGCCAGCCATATCATACAACACACTTCAGTTGCCAATTCCCATCTCTAACTGAGCACAGCAAGTTGTATGTGCGTGTGTGTATTTGTGTATGTGCTAGTACTGCATCAGCAGCAACACAGAGAGGAGTCTCTGTCATTGTCAGGCCACTGGTTGCCATCGGCGATGATATGACACCGCCGTGGGACAAACATATGCACAGAGACACAGATATCCCAGAGCCCATCACACATCACACACACAAACACACACACACACCAGTTGTACTGTAACTGCTGTAGTCTAACAACTCTTTGCCTTCAGGCAATCTCAGGAGCTTCTCTGTTGAACATGCAGTCTGCTCCAGCATTCAGTCTAACAAAAAGGATCCATTTGAAACACTTCAAACACGTTATCTTATATTGGATGCTGTTATGTGCAATTCAAAAACTGCAGAGTCACCCCTATCTACTTTGCATGTGTTACTGACTACATATTCAGCATATTCAGTTTGGATATTCTGAATTAGGCCTGATTTTGAATGTAGCATTTTCCGATTAACACATGCCGATATTAATCGGGTTTTAGGAGCATTCTTTGGACATGTATAAAGCGCATTCAGAATATGCGGCTCAGTTTTTATCTCAGTTTGCGACACACAGCTTCTTGCCTGTTTATGGTCAGCTCTGTGCATTGTTAACAAACCAACTAGCCAACAATTTTACTGCTTTTAATTCTCGCCACGGTCTCGGAACATATGAGACATGCTGGTTTTGAACTGCTCGTGGGCAGAAGGAACATGTAAGAGTCTGTCCATTCTTGATTAAAAGCTCTGTTTTCACTGTCTCCTGTTCTCTTTTTAGAGCACGTCATATGACATTACTTTTCTCTTACTCAATTATTTCTCTGACTGTTGTCTCTCGTCTCGTCTCTCCCTTGTGTGGGTATCTTACTCACTGACATGATGCACAGATTTGATTGGCTGAGTAGCATCTCGTGAGATGATCTACAACTCATGCAATAGGTCTGTGAGTTTCCTGCTACTCTGTGCTGCGACCCTGCTGCTGCTTCTGTAAGGAGCAGACACTTTCAGTTTAGAATCGTAGCGTACGTCGTCCGACTAAGTATTGATAACATGCTTAGTATTTTACAAATAAGAGTTTATTTATTTGATGGATGTGGGTGCTGATATTGTATTTCAATTAAAAAAAAGCAAAACAACAATGGGGGTGGCGGGCAAGTAATGTCATCGGTGTATGCCCGAACACCATGTAACACCGGTAACACCGACTACCACAGCAAGCCTAATATCAACAGGTTTTTGGATATGCACAAATATCGCAACGCCAACCTTTTCAAGAAGGCAGTTGAACGAAAGAAAGAGGGAGGCTGAGTTTGCACGGTAGAAGTCCGCCACCGGTGGAAAACCTATTTTGACACAAAAAAGCAAAATGGCTCAAGCGGCTCCAGCCGTTCCAGTTTTCCATATTTTGATGTGATGAACTAAGTGATAGGACACCGACCCCTGTCAAACTCAGTTGGAGTATACACCGCTGCATGTAAGCGGGAATATTAGTGGAATATTCATTTTAATTAGCCATGTAAACAGCTTAGTAGGAATATTGTGTTTTTTCGGAATAAGGGCAGAAAACTGAATATTTTGTGCATGTAAACGTAGTCACTGTGTCTATCTTTAATTTTATTGAAGTACAACTATTTTAAAACTTTGATGATCCATTTCAGCTGCATGCTTTAACATTTATGGACACGCCCATACACACGCACACACACAAACATATACCTACACTCTCCTTCTCTCAGAGCATCCCCATCTCCCCGTCTCCCTCTGTGTCTCTCTCTCCCCCACTCTGTCTCGGAGACGCATCCACCCGCCTGCACATACGTGCAGCCGAGCAGACCCACATGTACACGCCATCTGTTCTGAATCAGCCAAAACGACAGCTGTTTAAGAGAACAATGCTCTAGCTGAGGAACAGCCGAACACAGCAGCCCGGCGCTCTCATCAAGGCCAAACATCAATGTGAAATCTCCTTTAAAACACAACTTATGCGCTCCTCTTCAAATTAGCTGCCTTTATGTGATAAGAACATGGTGTGTATTTGTGTGTGTATGTGGGGGCCCATCTGTGTACCTGCAAGTGTGTGATATATATAGAGACACATGCAGGGGATCAGGAAAAAAACAGTGTTTGACCACTATGTTGGTGAATGAAACCTTTGTGTGTAGGTATGTACATCCACATACATGGAGCATGAATTGCGCAACTGATTTCTGGACTTGTTTGAGGCAGAGGGTGTTGAAATATGGAAACATTTTGAAATGTAATAAGTGCAATAAATTGATACAATACCTTGCATTGAATAGGCTGCAATTACAGTTTAGGTTCAACTTCAGCTGCCTGCACTTTGTGACATCATAAAATAAATGTATAAATACACTGTTGATTGCAGTTTCAACAGTCTCAATATCCATTTTAATATAAATATCGACCTTGCTGTAATATCAATTTGTGTGAAAATGTGGCGTATTTCAGTTAAAATCGAACTTGCCATCCTTCGGAGTGTCACCATCGACTGAAAGCTTGCTGACAATTGCAAAGGGTAACTTTTGTGTTTTGTAATGTACACTGCTGGTTCCTTTTTTTTCTAACAGCCCTGTTAGATGAGCTCAGGTACCCATTATGTTCTAAATAAGTTGCAAATTAATTGATTTATATAAAATGGATATTATTACACACTTTTTTTTCATACCAGACACAGTGATAGTGGAATTGTTGATGTTTTGGCTTAGTCTCTGTATTCTGTAGGTTCAATCAAGTTCTACCACTTAGAGTGGCAGAGGATGGACATTTCAACCATTATCTATTACTTCTAGCTATTTATTTGACCTGCTGCTAACTAGTTTCCACAAAATCTCAATCAGACTGTGTAGTCAGCTGTCGTAGCTGTTAGTTTATCAGGTAGAGAACAAATATACTAAAAATCAACCTCACACCAATTTGTAATCCTATATGTGTTTATTTTTCTACCTAAACCCAAATATGTAGATTTTTATTTTTTTTTCTCAAATCACTTACTTTGATCTTTCCAAATACTTCCTGGTAACTGCAAAGTACCTCATGGTTGGGAATCATGGATGTACACTTTACTTACCAGCAGTTAGTTTTGTCCTATTAGAAACTAACTGTAATGTTCCTATAGGGTTCAAGAGTAAGGCTGTTCATTGTCCCACTCTCCATTCTTTAGCCAAAACTTGGCACAACATGGTTTCTGTGTTTGTGTGTGAGGAGCGCAAGATGGGGAAAGGGACACTCTATGCCTTTTCCATTACTGTATTTATTGTTGTAGCGAATGCAGTCTGCAGAGAGAAGAAGGAGAAAAGAGACATGAATAAATGTGGGACAAGGAGAAGAGACTGAGGGGAGAAGAGGAGGAGGAGGAGGAGGAGGAGGAAGGAGGCAGGCCTTGGAAGGAAGTCAAGACCGGGGCCACACACACACACGCACACACAAACATGAACATGCTGAGATGATCCCCAAGGCCACTGGCTTAGGTCCAGGCTGCGAGGTTCACAACACTATGACCCAGGATACTGAGATAAATATGGAGAAAACACGCACACACACATGCACACAAACACACACAAAACTGCTGGAGTAGAAGAAGTCTGGGCCAAACACACCAGGTATGCAGGTGCTCTTTTAATTAGCAGAGAGAGAGAGAAAGTTCCAGATGAATTGTCAGCAGGGTGGAGGAGGTGGTTTGATCTCATTTTCAGAGGAACAGGCAAGGAGAGGTTGCCGATTTTGAAACCGAGGCAAGCAAGCAGACACCAGAGTTGTTTCTGGGAGAGCTAGAAGGAATTGTAAATAATTCTTGACATCTGAACAAAATTACAAATCCCTGCTATAATGGTAAATAATTCGAATAATAAATGGTGAAATGGAAGTAAATGGAAAATTTAGATGTACAGTCATATCAAAACTACGTCTCTGTATTCCTGTGTGAAGTGAGGAAATGCATATGCACTCTGCAGATGTTATGATGTTAGGAAACAGTTTATCATGCTTATGTAACCACTTAACAGCCCTATCAGACACACAGGCACGTCAGCGTTGCCTGTTTACACTTCTGCTTAGACCGTGCAGTTTCAATGTGTGTGTGTGTGTGTGTGTGTGTGAGACAGAGTGAGACAGACTATCCACATCAGTCTCATGTAGGGCGATGTTTTTGTTGAGACAAAGCTGAAGACATGTCTGTAGGCCTGAGATGAAAGCGACCCCCATTTGAATTTTCTCATGTACCCATGTGTGTGTTTATTTGTATTTGTGTGTTACATGCATCCACCCCCCTTGCCGTTTCCCACTTGATGAGATCCTATAATCTCCACCCTCACCTCCCTCCTTCCCTCTTTTCCATCCCTCCCCAATCACCAGTGCAACCCACGTTAATGAAGTTAATTGAATCCGAGATCGATAATGCTTAATTATTGTGATTTGACATGTACAGACAAATTGGTGGGATGGCTTCTGTGTGTGTGTGTGTGTGTGTGTGTGTGTGTGTGTGTGTGTGTGTGTGTGCTGCGAGGGTGGTTAAAGGGGCATGGCTGTCTGCAGTGAGTGCCTTGGGATTGGCGAGGCGTGCAATCGATCCCAAGAGGTGTTCGATCGACCCAGACGCCTGACAAATGGAGCTGTTCCTTCAACCAGCTACATGGCTTACCAGACTTATAACATATTTACAGTATCATTGGAATATGACACACTAATTGCTTCTGCACTGGCACACCATGTTGCTAGAAACATCACCGTACACACGGTATAATGAGTAATGCTCAAATAGTCAAGTAGGAAACTAGAATGTGGATGTGGTAATCAAAAGTGACTTAACAGTCTCTCTACTTTATAGCTTTTATGTTTTATAGTCTCCAAAATATTTTAATATGCTTGTAATATTACTTGAGGCATTTGAAATGTACTTTACAGTGTTCTTAGAATCATATATAGATTTCTACTTTGTTTTCACTTTAGTCACTTCAGTGTTTATAGTGACAGTATTTTACAAATCTTGCAAGATTTATAGGCCAAAATCAGGCATTTATGTAATACTATCTGTTACCACCATCACTAAGAATAAAATGAAAAAGTATTAGCATAAACTACATTCTTCTGATATATAGCTCAAGATATTTTTTATGTACCTTTTGAAACAAACCACTATGTTATAAAGTATACATTGTAGTTTTGTGTGAAACTGTCACAGCAAGTTTCAAGCTAACTATTTCTCTATTAGGCTATATTACAAAATATGTGATTTTTGTATTACAATATCAATGTCTATATCTTGACATAATATATTTTTTTGGGAAAATCTATGAAGATATAAAATACCAGACATGAATGTCTGTTTAAGTCCAGCAAATTAAATAGCAGACAAAATTAAAGTAAATCATATAAAAATCCATACTGTCAGAATCCGTGGCCTTGTCTGTTTCTTGTTGTATTTCGAAGTATTGTCTTTTATGTTTCCTCATGTCTGTTAATTAGCCACACCTGTTTCCCAGTGCACACCTGCCCCTGATTCCTTCGTTAGCCCTTATTTATACCAGTCTCTGTCCTCTGTTCTTTGTCAGTCCATTGTCCTGTGTTTAGATGTGTGTTCTGTGTTCTGTGCTCTTTTTGTGTTGTGACCTTGTTGGACGTGTTTCTAGTGTTCCTGTTGTTTCTTGTACCTGGACTTACCTTCTTGTTTGCCTGCCTACCTGCATTAAGTAAGCTTTTGAATAAACCTTTGTAACTGCTTTGAGCCTCCACTACTGTCTGCATTTGGGTCCTTCTCCTACTGCTCCTACCCCACATCATACCGCGTGACACATACTTGCCATAAAACATTCTTATTAATTTGCAATATTGTCTGCAATACATGCAGAGATATTAAAGGGACAGATACCACAGTATAAACAGGAAAACATCTCTGAAGGTACATCATTTTATACTATCTTATGGTATATATATCACCATATTGCCCACCCTAGTACGCTCTATGCTAGAAAATTGTCTAAAGGGGTGTAGCAGTAATACTAAATTTTATCATATGATATCATACTTTATCGTACTGCAATATCCTATGGTATCAGTTTTCCTGCTAGCACCTACTATAGTGTTTTATGCAATAGTGAGATCATACTGATTTGGCTGTTCAGGTACAAAACATTTAATCTAAAAGTTGCTTGGGGTTAAGCCTTGGAGATACAGAAAAAAATGTACACATCAATAAAATAATAAAATATTAAAATATGTTTACTAAAATAGTAAGTAAGAGTAATGATGCTGCTATGCTTGATGGTTTTTTTTGGCTGTATACCGTATGTGAATTCACAGAAGATTTTGTTGTAGTTTAAGTTGTACATGTTGTAGCTGTAGTTTTTATGTTTGAGCAGTATCTTATAACATGGAAATAACATTTGCAAATAAAAATGAAAATAAATAATGGATCTTCTCAAAATGTTTTTTGCTCTATTTTCAGTTTGATTTTTACAACCTATTATTTAGTATCATATTCAATAATAGCTGTTAGATTGTGTTTGCTGTATGCCTCTTAAATCGACATTATGTATATTTTCTTTTCAGGCCTGTATCTGTATGTGCTGTATATGAATTATTTTTATGTGGAACTAGCTCCAAGCTGATAATCGGTAATGAACAGCACGATAGTCCGAAATATGCAAAATGGCTTTCAAAAAAGCTGAGATAATATTAGCATATACAGCACATAGTGGCAGTGGTGTTAGCGAGAGAGAGAAGGAGGATGAGAGAGGGGAGATTAGATTTGGAGTGGCAACAGTTAGTGTGTCTGTCTGTGGCTGCAGCAGTGTCGCAACACACTGAAATACTGCGATTATTCAGAAACACAGAGATACTGTTGTAGCTCGCTTGTGTATGTCCGTAAATGTTTGTGTGTGTGAGAGCAGTGTTAGCCTAGCTAATCATCTCCCCATGCCACTCAGCTGGGGAGCCGCTGACAGTGTATTTACATGCTGCTGTTACAGTGGCAATACAAGAGTGTATGCCTGGGCTAGAGCACTACTGACACACTCACTGATGAGTGTGTGTGTGTGTGTGTGTGTGTGCTGTATTTATAGATGTGCAGTATTTATTTAACAAAGCAGATACATTTTTTGTACAAGTCAAATGCAGCACCATTTAAAATTAATTTGTCTGCTAGACAAAGTCAACTTAATACCTAAACACTGACTTTTAACTGTGGGAATTAGTATATATATGGGGTGTGTGTGTGTGTGTGTGTGTGTGTGTGTGTGTGTGTGTGTGGGTGGGTGGTCTAAAAGCAGCCATATTTGGTTATTTATAATAAATGGTAACGGAAGTGTAAAAACTGTGTGCCAAGTAATTATCAAGTCAGTATTTCCAGCTATGTCTGGCAAACTAAACACACATGTGGGAGGTGAATATTTTACCCCCTCACACACACACACACACACACAACTTCCTGTGTCATCAGTAGCGCTGAGCCTCTACGTGACATCACTCTGACTGTAAAGCCGCTAGTTAATTATAGAGGAGCTGTAAAGGAATATGTGAAATGATATAAAAAAACAAAGCTTGCTATCTAATTTAACAGAAAAAATAGATGGTGACTAGTGTGACTGAATCATGA
>LKNJ01001064.1:24735-34735 GCA_002120245.1 Maccullochella peelii | reverse complement strand
ATATTTTTTTTCTTTTCATGCATTTTGCAGTAATATACTTTAACATACTTTATTTTGCTTAAGGTGTCATGCATTGGCGCATAACACCATTATGTATTAAGGGTTGTGTGCTTTAGGCTTGTTAGGCTTGTGCGTATATTCTTGCTGATTGATGGATCAGAACAACAATATGAGCGTGTGGTGTTTAAACTGTACAAGAGCTAATATGAACCAGAGGATACGCTGCCTAGGAGTTTTTATTGTAAATAATAAAAAAAAAAAAAGGACAAATAAAGCCAAACACTGTAATACATTGCCAGCTAGAAGGCAAAGAGAGAATGCCCAGTAAGCAGCACAAAGGCTATATTTGAATATTTGAAGTTCAAAAATGTAAAAAAAAAAAAAAAAAAGTATCTATACATGGTATACACACATTTTGGAATATTTATTATGTACAGGACATTACTGCCAGTTGGTTTTATGGGAGGAGGAGACAATAGGCTTTAAAAGCACCTTTGTACCACGCTGTATTCTAGATACACCTAATGAAATGTAGAATAAATAATCCTTGAATATTTGCTATTTATCCCAAATAAACAAAACACATTTAAAGGTGTGCATGTCAGGATTTTCTTTTTCCTATACTAATTTGTTAAAATTGTAGTTGTATGTGTGTGTGTGTGTGTGTGTGTGCGCCTTAGAATAAAACAGTAGCTTAAGTGGAAGCTGCTGGGAGACAGTGGTCACTATTCCCATGTTTGACTGCCAATGTCTCCTCCCTGCCAACAAAACCTTTAACGAGTCATGATATCCTTAATGATGATATACAGATGGTGATTGGGTGTTCATCTTAAAACATGAAAAAAAGCTGAACAGATTTCCTTCATGTTCTCCAGATTGTATGTGAGATGTGTGTGACCAAGTCCACCCCTTATATCAAACCATTGCACCGCTGCACCATATCATGTCATGAAGATTCTCCATGTTACGGCCTTGTACAACTTACACACACACACCAACCAACGTGATATATACAGTAACTGTGGTGTTGGTGGCAAATAACTATGATTTGTGACAGCCGTGTGCAGGACATCATGTGACAGCTGCACGCATACACATATGCACACAGACACACACACACACACACACACATATTTCCCCAATGTAAAACAGACCGTTCGCTATGTCTGGCATGCCTTGACAGAGGACACAATTGATTAGTGTGATTTACAACATAACTCCCACACACACAGACACACAGTACATACACATGCAGACAGTCTCTGTCAATAAGAAGTGTGTTTGCATGTGTGTGATCGTGTGTGTGTTTGTGTGTGCTGGTGTGCATTTGTATCGGGCCTGTTGAATCCATAACCACTGAGTCTTTTCAGGACTATGTCTAATGCTGTTTCCTCTAAGACAGGAAGTGACAAACTTTTCTCTGTGTCTCACACACACACACACACATAAAGTCACTGTTGGTCTGACACATCCCATATAAGCTGCTGAAAAGTCTGTTTATAAAAATCAGTTTATATCCAGGTTTATTTAGAAAAGTACTTTGAACCTTTTTAATTACAGACACCAAAATCCTGTGGCAAGATTGCTCTTTTAACAAAAGTCCTCAATCACATGGTGTCTAACTAAAAATACTACAAGTATAAGAGTATCAAAGGTTTTTTCAGGCTTGATCACATTATCTGTGTGAGTGAAGGAAAAAATCCCACACCACACAAAAGTACATTTGTACCCCATCACCCTGGGCATTGGGAACAAAACAATGGGTTGCATTTATCTAGCGAGATGCTGACAAAGTTGACCAGACAGCTTTTTTAAAATGTGCAAGCACCAAAAGGAGACTATTTTGGGTCTTTGAATAAACTCAAATCAAAGGGATGTGAAGAAATTACATAGTTTTACATTGTATTTTAGTATCTGATGCTATAGATGTTGATGAATGAGACGTTTCATTCAAAAGCTGAACTTAATTTGGGGGGGGGGGACATGGTTTGACATAGCTGCTATCTTTCAAAGAGTACTAGAAGTATTTTTAATTTTATGCTTTGTGCACTACCAAACAAAACTATGTTAGTCAATGCTCGTTAATTTTAACATACAAACATTTACATCCTCTATGAAGTTACCAGCTTGTAACATTTTAACATTTTATTTCATTTCACTTTGAGTCCAGCAATCATTTTTGTGGAATTTTTCAAATAATGGATATCTCATTTCGCATTCATTCCAGAGTGACAGAGCTTTTGCTTCCCATGATGGAAGTCAGAGTGGATTAATTCATCAGTCTTAATCGGTGAAATTCTTGGCTGAAATATGTAATGGTTGCTGTGGCTTAAGCCATGTGGTGATGCTTCATACACCACAGCTAAGTGAAATGAAGCCCCTATGACATAAGGGAGTTATTTAACACACATTATTGATATTTAAAAAAAATCATGACTAATAAGAGTTCAGGAACAATTAATAGATATCTCAGAAACATCCACTTATTGTTGTTTCAAGAACTTAGTACAACCAGATTCAGCTATTTAACTCGGGGTTAGACCTCTCTAGAGGTAGATTTTTAAGAGGTTAGGAGAGAAACAACATCACAGCCTTTTGATGTGAGTGTATAGTCTTTCAGAGCTGATTCCACTCATACAATAGCAGTAGCTGTGTATGGGGAGGCGTTTAACAACTGATGGTGGTGGTGGTGGAGAAGGGGGGGCTATATGCAGTGAGACTGGATATAACCTGGGGCAATGCTTGAGGCTAAATCATTCCTGGAAGAGTGGCAGAAAAGGTAGAAAGCAAAATGTTAAATGCTGACTGATGCTTTGTATGCTGCTTCCATCTCTGCTACTGTCTCGGTCCCCCTTCTCCTGGTCTGTGTATTTCATAGATACATGTCTTCCTTCCACTCGCTCCCTCTTTATCATTCCTAACTACCTGGGTAAGTATCTGTCAATCTGCTGAGTCTTCCTATATGTCCCCTTGTCTTCGTACCTACCTCCCTGTCTTTATCTACACTGCAAAATATGTTACAATGGCATAGAAGTCCAATAACAAAGCACTACTCGGGTTTAGATTGGGCAGGCCATTTCTCCCAATCACCCCTCTCCATGTTTCTCCATCATTGCCCACATGAGTTAGCGGGGCCCCCTCGTGGAGCCAGACCTATGAGAGAAGCTCACCGACAAGCATCTGGTAGCCGGGCCGGAGAGGGCACAGCCCGAAAGAACTACATGCAGCCGCTGCCCTGTGGGCCCACCACCCTCAGGGATAGGCATTGGAGTCAGGTGCATTACTAGCAAGGCATCATGCAAAAGCGAGGACCTAGGCGCGCTGACCCCTGGCATCGTAGACTGGTTCTAGGGACATGGAATGTCCCCTGGTGGAGCAGTACCAACTACATATAGTTGGGCTCATCTCTATGCATAGCACTGGGTCTGGAACCAACACCACACACATACAACACTCTCTTAAAGTAACAGGCTCAACACACAATGCTCACCCATTCAAAGGGAACACCTGCCGCTGTGACAACAAGAATCTCTATTCCTCAAATAATTCCGTCAAAATGTAAGAATTCTCAATGATTTGTTGTTAAAAGTCCAATAAATATCATGATTTATTAAGAGAAACCAAGCAATTCAATGTAAAATCAGCCATTCAGCACCCCCATATCGCCTGAATGGAATGATCTTCTGTTTCATAACCACCTTTCCCAGCCACTGCGACAATTCGACTGTAAGATTGGCAGTCAAATCAGGCTCCTTAGATCGAGTCGTCAAATAGTCGACAATTCGGATTTTGTAAAAACCAGGAAAATATAAATTACCTAGCAAGACCATTTCAGGCATCCTAAAATGAGCTTGATATGTGAAATACAAGATCATCTCTTTGTGTCTTCCTGTTAGTCTGTCCCAGTTAGGGTTAGGGTTAGCAACTTTGTACTTCGACTGACTATCAATTATATTAGTAACTTTCAGTCTCTACTACATTTTATTAAAAATTACTTTTCACTCCAATGTATTTCAACTGACAATGATCTTTACTCGTTACATTTTACATGCCACCCAAACATTTTCTGCAGTGGCTTGTTTCTGCTACAGAAGAGGTGATATTGCCACCTGCAGGGTATTGAAGGTACTGAAGGTGCAAGATCTTGTGCATTCTTGCCCTAATGCGATATGTCTACGAGGCTATTATGTGAATGTGAGTGCAGTAGCAGCTGGCTAGTTGCCGAATCTCTCAGCCAGTCCAGCAGCAGGTGTTTCATCAGGCAGATGAGAACATGGCCACAGCAAGCGTTGAAGTCGAAGCCAGCATTTCCAGTGCCAGGACTGACGGTCATCCATGGCTTAATTTAAAACAAAGGTTTTCATTGGTTAGTGCACAGAATGACCCCTACAGGATGACGTGTCAAAATTTGAAAAAGCACCTTGAGGTAAGACTTAGCAATTTTATTGTCACAAGTTAAGTAGTGAGCTATTAATATAGGCAAAGATCCTCTAGCAATCCTAGAACTATTTTGATATAGGCTATATTTGACCTTACAACGTTATCGTTAGCGTTAGCTTATGTTAGCTTACTGCTTTCTTGTCAGCTAACTAGAGCTGAATGGTATACATTAGAAGGGTCTACTAACAGATGATTAGGCCATCTATAAGTGGTGCATCATGTGCATTTAGCTATGAGTTTGTGATGACGTATTTATCATTGAATTTCATTGCATTTAGATAGATTCTAAATAAGGGTGAAACATAAAACCAAATCAAAAACATCGTAATCCCATGAAAAAATACTCAGCCAGTCAACCAAGGCATGAGAGGGATGGAATACATCGGTACAACCACTGATTGCTGGAGTTGCATACATATGACGGTGCTCTGGATTGACCCAGACGATCTACAACGATGCTCTGCAGCACTTGCCTGTCGACAATTAAAGGGGCTGTACACGTTTGATGTTCTGGCAACTGCGATGCACAACATACACTCTGAATTCAAGATCCTTGAAAAAGTTGTCCGTACAACAACAGACAACAGATCTAAATTTTTGAAGGTCTTCCGTGTCTATGGAGATGAAAACAACAATCCCATTCTTGCAGAAGGTGCAAGAGCAACCCCATTGGGAGATGAGGACGACTATGACACTCAAGATTAGGTGGAAAGTGAGGAGCTTGAATATATTGAGTTCAGTTGCCCAGGAATCAACGTTGTGCTTTCCATCTTTAGAACTTGGTTTCCACTGTGGATGTCGAATCTGCTCACTCAGATGAAACACACAAAAGGTTATGAAGATCATCCTTCTCCAAATGGTGGGCCTTTTGCAGTGGCCACTCCGCCACAGCCACAGAGAGGGTGGAAGAGGAATGTGGCGTGCAGTTTATTCGTGCCAAACGCCACATGATGGAACTCAGACACTTCCAGACTTTTACCGAAGTGGAATTGGAATAGGGTAACAGGGTCATTTTTCTAGTCTCTACTACTCAAGCATGGTTTTCAGGTACTCTTTACACCTCTGGTCTGTCCTTCTGTCTGTTTCTCACTGTCTGTGTTTTTCCCACCATGCTTTTGTTATGTCTCAAAGCCTGGCTGGTTGTGTGAACAGACTGTTTGGTTCCAGCATTGAGCTATCTCTGTATAAACTCCAGATAATAAATGGTGGTGAGGGACGTCAAAACACATGGGGACCCATCTTGGGAGATCAAAGATGTGACACAGAGGAGAGGGCCAGAGATCCTGTCTGATACTACATATGAAGGCTGAGGCTAAAGATGAGTGTGCAAGCAAAGTGTAAACCTCAACACACACTCTTGACACCAGAAACATGCAAGAACCGATTGAACACAGGGAAAAAAAATCATCTTAATGAGTAATTTGATCTAGAATCAAGTCATATTCTTATATATACTTCTCTATATATTCTTCTACAAATGAAAAAAATGCCAATGTAATGAGATAATTTCACTTCAACATGAATCACCTTGTTCTATAAAATTAATATCCTTGAAAAAGACATTCTACAGGCTCATGTACATATTCGAAACAAAATAGTTTGTTCGACATGTTGTCTAACCACATCGGAACGCAAAAGTGTTTATAGCCGTTTCGGGTGAAAAGCTTGCCATCAGAAAGAGTGGTGAGACGTGAAGAGTTGTTTTAAATGTGGGCGCACACTGTTGGACAGTCTTCCCTCATTCAATGTGTTGCACTTGTTTGTAAGTACAAAAAGTGAAAGAAGTAGTTGGATAAATAATGAAAAAATGCTGCATTAATGCTGTTCGACAGGCACTTTGGTTGAAGCATCCTGATGCCTTGATATATCGGACTAAATCAGACATCAAACCTCTGCCATGTCATTCTCTCCTCTTTTCTTCTCCCATTTGTCTCCATCTTAGTAAAACTGTCGAAAAACTTAAAATAAGCAAACATTGACAGAGCAGGTGGTTATCACTCAGTCTGGTCTCTGCATATAGCTGCCCAAGTGCAACTGGAGGTGACGGATGAATCCACACCAGGTGGAAATGCTCTTTCATTCTCTCTGCCAGGCCTTTTTTAAAAGTCCTTTCTCTCCCCTTTCCTGCCCATCTCCTCCTAATTAAATGGAGCAGTGCCACTGACTTACAGGAGAGCCTGTTTTATCACAACTCACTCATCCCCCTCCTCTGAGTGTTTGAGGTAGGGAGAGGAGTGGTCCAAAGCTACAGCAAAGTCTGTAGTTATCAAATACAAGATTTGTTAGAAGCAAGGTAGACTCTTAAAAGACAGGTAAAGACACTTGAACCATTTCAGCATGATACTGAAAATAAGCAGTCACCAAGAAAGAGTCCTGTTGTTCTCACCTTTCTACCCCCCCCACCCCCCTCCCCAGCCTCCCTTCCTGAGTAAACCCAGGACCAAGTACCAGCAAGGGTCATATCTTTTTAATTATCTTTCCTGCCTTTGATTAATTATTCTGCCTGACAACGGTGCGTTCGTAATGCTTTTCACCTGCCGCTGCTGACTGACGGCCCCTCTGTTGAACTCAAAAGCAAACAGCTGCTGCCATGATCGCCTAGCAACCGGCCGGTGATGGATGAGTACGAGAGATGGATGGCCACAATAAATCACCACGTTTGCCTTGGCTCTATAGAAACCTGGGAAGAGTGAGAGGGATGGAGGGGAGGGAAGGAGGCAGCATACCAAAAAACCCTAAATGTAACTGTATTTTAAATGGTTGCATGCATGTGGAAGGAGTTTTGAGAAGGAGCCATTGAGTTTGTTGTTGTTCCCTCTTCCTTCATTTTCTTTCTTTACTTTTATTTCCCCTCTTGTTTTAGCATGAATTTATTTCACCAAGAACTGCTCAAATCAGATAATCGATAAGTTATTCAATTGACTTGAAAATCAGTGAGGAGCTGAAAAACAAAATTTTAATTATGATTGTAGAAATTATCTTCAAGGGTCTGCTACATCTTGTCGAGAAGTGGTTGCAGTGGTGACAAAACATATCCATATCAAATGATAGAGGTAGATAATCCAGACTGTGGTATTAATCAAATCACTGTTGACCACCAGTTAAAAACAGAATCATTAAAATTAAAAACTGAAATGAACTGAAATCTGCATTATTAAATCACTACAAAAGACACTGCTTTAAAATGATGATAAGTTTTCTGAGTGTCACAAACACTCCAAAATGACAGTTTGTATTATCAGAATTTGATAACGTCCAACGAAAAGAAGTCTCCAAAAGCCTTATGGTTGAACAAGATTTTGCCATTTAGGTGTGTGGGAAGCCAGCAAGATGTCAGCCAGGGGAAGATTCTAATGTGAATGATGAAAATGTGGAAGCGTGAGGAAGGCTGAAAACCTTTTTGGCATATGTTCCCAAAGAGCAACTTCCACTGAACTGAATGGGGTGCCATCTTGGGACATGGTCTCCAGTTCTCTTAAACGTGTGCTCTCCCATAAGATTGTTGGATTCACAATGGACAGTTAAAAAATAATAAAAAGAAAGATCAAAAGATCAAAATCAATGCAGTGGGTGTGTTATGCGAGTCATGGCTAATGTAGCCTTGTTAGCCTCAAGCAGAAATGAGGAGCGGGCTACGTAGGTCTGGAAAACTGACTGCTTTCTAACTGCACACCCCCAGATTTTTTTCATTTTCAAACTTGTAGACTTCAGCCCCGACTGACGCTGACTCAAGTGACATCACTTCAGGCTCCCCCTGGAGCCATAAAAACCTAATAATGGTAATAAAAATTATTAGAGAATTTATGTTACTTTCAAAATATTGCTTGATCTGATTCCTTCGAGTCATCCAAATATTATTGTGCATATGAACGTTCATTGCCTTGGAAGAGGACAGGTAGAAGTGAGGGGTCTGTTAACATCATCAACTCCAACTTTTGACTTTTCAGGACCCTTATGGGTATTTACTCCTTTAATCTCTTTCTTTTGTGTTTTATTTGCTGCACATTGCGGTCACTTCTTCTCCTCACTTCACTGTTATTCTTCTTTCCCTTCCTTTGTTGAGACCCCGACTGCCCCCTCTTCCTCTCAACCCCCTCCCCCTCCTTCACCTGCCTCGTCCCCACACACACACACACACACACAAACACACTCGAAGCTGTAGCTCTGGTTACAGCTCTGTAGCGATCCAGTCTAAATAATATAGCAATGATGAATGGCATGGCCAGATTCATATCCATCAGTGGGCTCTTTTTTTAAGGAGCATCCATCTTCAATAAGGCCTCTCTTTGAATCAGGGAAAAGTGAAGAGAGAGAGAGACTGCACTGCCCAAACCCAAGGGAGAGACTTGTGCACGGTTGTGAGTTTGTGTGTGTGTGTGTGTGTGTGTGTGTGTGTGTTAGATAAGACATTGCGACTGCAACATGCCTGCAAGCAACCCCCAAGACACATGAGCATGGGAGAGAGACACAGATTGTTATTGACACACAAACACAAATGCGTGCCTGCACATGCATCAAGGAGATTAATGGAGGTATGATTTACAATCTATACTTATTTATGATATGAAATGTGAGTAATTGTGTGTAAAATACTATTTAAAGTTACTATATCAATATCACACGCAGACACAGATCACCCATAGGGGATATGGAAAATAGTCGGGCCAAAACATTAGTGAAAATAGTCCAGCCGATTTCTTCCTCTGCTCCCCCAACTTCTCACTCACTCACTCACTCATTCATTCAACACCAGTAATCCCCGTTTCTGTCAGTTTCTCTCTCTCCTTCTCACTCTTCATCCCTCACTCTCTTCCTCCTTCCCTGGAGAGGTGGACCTCAGAGGCAGAAGGAGGACCTGCCCTACACACCGAAACACACAAATGTGTATGCACACACCACTATGCACTCCCACACACACACACATGTGAGGCCCTGGCAAGGCCCTGTTTGATAAATGACACACGTCATTGTGTCAGGAGAGAAGGGTGGGTCTGTGATGTATGGTGCGGACGATGAGAGGGGGAAATCGACTGTTTGGCAGTGAGACGGCGCTCGTCTACTCGCTGCTCTCCTCCTCTGGTTTCTGGAAACCTCCAAAAGCATGCACCAAACATGCAAGCATCCACATAAACTTAACTCGTGAACACGCCACATCAATGCACAGTTTAATATACAAGCACATGCATATGTGTGCTCAAAGCTGCACCAGATATTCTGTCTGCATGAATGTGTTTGGGGCAAAGAATAGGTCGCCCAGCTTTTCCTTTTCAGTTACTCCTCTTTTTTAGTCTCTTTCATTCTCCATGTGCCACTTTCTTTCTTTTTTTGAGCCCTTTGCTTTCCCTGGCTGGGTTACAGAGAGAAAAAGTTCATCGAGGAAAAAGAGAAGAAAAGGAGAGAGACGCGACTGCTGGATCTGGGCAGGCAAGCGGCGAGCGGCGAGGGGGGTGCAACAGTATCAATCACAGTCCTTTGGCTGTTTGGCAACAGAGATACTAGTATTTCAAATAAAACAACCAAACCTTTGCAAATAGCCTTAACATGGGACTGAAACCTGAGC
>LKNJ01001064.1:0-24671 GCA_002120245.1 Maccullochella peelii | reverse complement strand
CCCCCCCCCCCCCCCCCCCCCAGCACCAGCCTGAAACTTCTAATAAAGTGGAGAAACAGAGGGCTACGGCTTCTGCTTTGTATTTTTACCCCCCTTTTTCCTCGTCGACTATCTCTCTCCTGCCTCTTTTCTCTCTTTGTCGCTAGCAGGCGAGGTGGCTGACATCTGCAGAGTGCATTTAAAGACAAAAAAATGTGTCAGAAGAGTGTGATGCACTCTTTTGCACGCATGCACACACACACACACACAGACGCGGCCCCCCTTGCTCTGTTTCATTAGCTCACTGGCAGGGTGGCACTTCTCAAGCTCATTACTGAGGAAGGATTTATGGCGTGGCAGCCAGTGGCGGAGAAAAGGCATCTGTCAATAATTGCAGGGAGCAGCAACTCCCATCTCCACCAGCTTTGAAATCTCATTAGGTATGCAGTTATCAGGCATAAAGATCAAAAACATTACTCAGCTCCGACAGAAACCGACCAAGAAACATTAATTAGCAACAGGCCCTCGCAGTATAAAATAAAACAGCCTTCCTCTCATCTCTCTCTCTCTCTCTCACTTTTTTCTCTTTTTTCTTTCAGCATGGTTGACTGTCTGTCTCTCTTTCTATCGCTCTCTCTCTCTCTCTCTCTCACACACACCTGCCTCCTTGCTCTTAACCCTCTTTGAGAACACACAACATAGACAGAAACACACACACGGACATGAGTATGCTGGTTTACACACACGTTTCCTACCACACCCTTGTATGATCAGACCATATCAAACCATGCATTCCCTGGTTGACTCATAAACCTTCAGATTACATACTGTACACGCAGTCGCAGTGTTGCAGAGGGTGAGGATAATAACCAGCATCTGAAACTGCTCAGAACATGAACAAGAAGGAGATATGGGAGGGCCAAAGGCATGTCGGACTGTCTTGTGGCAGTGACTGAGTAGTGACCATTCAGCTGTGTGTGTGTGTGTGTGTGTGTGTGTGTGTGTGTGTGTGTGTGTGTGTGTGTGTGTGTGTGAGGAGAGAAGAGGAAGTCACTGTCAGCTTGAAAAGGATGTCAGCTCGGGCTGGCCCTGATTACCAGGGCCTCAGACAAGTCCTCACTGGCTCCCCTGCCTTTCATCACAGCCACCGTAACACACAAACATGCATATACACACACACACACAAACACACACACACGAGACTGATGGCTGCCAGTCTCGTCTAGGTTCAGCCAAAGCCTCCGTGGGAAAGGGAAGCAAAGGGCTCTGACTGTGCGAGCGTGCACGCAAACACACACATATACACACTTTGCAGACATAAAGGCAACCCCCACTGAGGGTAAGAAGAAACCCAGACCTGGAGCCAAGCCCAGATGACACTCAAAAGATGCACACACACACACACACCTTGTGCTGAGACTGTCTCATCCTCCTACTGGGCCTGCAGCTCCTTAAACTCCATGAGCCCTTTTTAATACACACACACACACACACACACACATTAACCCCTGTCTCCTGAACGCAGCAGGAAGTATAACAGGCTGTACATGCTACAAAAATATAGCTAATCATACACAGAAGCCACTTGTCTTGTTGGAAACAGTGCTTACTACCTTGCTGACTACTAAAAAATTTCTCTCAACGATTTCTTCAGACCCAGTGTTTGATGATGAGTATGACCTGTTTTATTTTAGGACATATTCTCATGAGTTCATGACCAGACCACCCCAAAAGATTTTTTTTCATAATACAGCAAGTCTGGTCTATAGCCTACTATAGGATCATAGCAGTAAATACACATATGTCTGCTTAGTGTCAGCACAGGAAGTGTGTGTGTGTGTGTGTGTGCAGAGATCTCACTCCACTCACACCATTTCCTGTTTTAGCCGTTTTCCCAGGGTGCCTCTGTGTGGGCCCGTCAGCCAATTAGACCTCACAGCGAGGGGCTGCTGGTTGGATTAGGACCAATAACCTTAGATCTCTATTATTACCGGTATATTTAAAGTCTATTACATAGTGTAACAAGTTTTAAAAAAAAATGTTAAACAACACAGACCATGAATTATATTCTGACACAAAATACTGACATAATTAATAGCCATGAACATTTTGACTCTCATTCTATATTCAAACAGCCATAGCCTATAGTTTACCACTGCCCTGTACATTTGCATATTTGCACTTGAGCAGGTCCATAATGTTATTGTATAGTTTGCCTTACAACTGCAACATATGTATATTTTACATTTTTATATACTGAAAAATTGCGCAGTCCACCTCCACAATATATACTTTAGCATTTTAGTACCCATGTTACATATATTTACTTTAACTTTTTTTTTTTATACTTCAAATTTCTTTTTCTAATTGTTTATTATTATTATTATTATTATTATTATTATTATTTATTGTTTGCTACATTTATAAGGACATTATTAAGAATAATATAACAAACATGTCCCAAACAGACACAAAGTAAGTATCTTTAATAAATCTTCTTTTTCTTTTTCCTCTTCTCCTTCTTGCTATTGGAAAAAATCATCAAAAACGTCTTTTGAGAAAAAAAGAAGACATGCCTAGTTTTTGTGTGTCATGACAGATTTTTGATATATGATCACCTTAATTCTTCATTGAGCAACCATCCTCAAACATGTTTGGTGGCATCTTATGTTTATTTGATAAACATGCCTTTATGCCACAAATTTAAAAACGATACAGATGCAAATTCTTTAGCATATTTCTTTGTATGTACAGTATGTGGCCTGTGCTCTGCAACCTCTCTTGCACTCTTTGCTCCCACCCCTCTACAAACACAATCCATTGCTCTCTCCTCACAAAATAATCTTTGGGGAGGAAGAGGAGAACAGGGAGGAGGTAGAGAGAGAAGAGAGGGCGAAGAATTGGGGAGGGGAGAAAAAAATGAGGAAAGGATGCAGCCTTGTGAGCCAATTTAAGAAATAACTGCTGATGCATCAGCTATTGACTGTTTGAGCGCTCGTGATAACGCTCAAGGCGAAACTGGGAGCAAAATGACAGCATCAACTGCCTGCAATAAAGTGCAGTGTGCCAGACCAAGGGAGCTCTAATTGACAGCTGTCAAACTAATGGGAGCCATGACGGAAGATTCTGGGAGAGGGAGGAAAAGAAACACTGTTTATAAACCATCAGCCACTTATCCTCAAGGAACGGAAGGGGGAAGGAAGAGCTGAGGGAGCTCTAGTTCCCCTCCCTCCCTCTCTCGTCCTCCCTCTTCCTCTGTCTCTCTCTCTATGATTGTCGTTTGTCTACTTGCTTGCGTTTTTATTCGCTCCTACTTTCTCTTGCCCGGCACATAATCTTTTTTACAATCTCATTACCTTTCTGTCTTTCCCTATGATAGAATATTTAACTATGCAACAGTTCTCCCACTTTATATCCTCTCTCTCTCTCTCTCCTTCTCTTGGTTCATTGTGGCAGAGCGTAGTGGGGCAGGAGCACTGAGAAAAGCCGAAGAAGGCCATAACTAATCACGATGTCAGTTAGCTGCCTGGGAAAGACTCACTCGGTGCAAAGTAATGCAGGGAACAGGACTGAGACTAGGACGCCGAGACTGCCTGGGAAGTGTTTTCAACTCAGCATGCATGCAAAAGTTAGTAAACATGGCAAGTTGTAATCAAAGACAGGCTAGAGGGGGCAGATTTGGAATTTAGTTGAACATTTAGTGGAGCTACTAAGGAGGCAGAAGTGATCTCAGTTAAAACTAAGTTGGTGGAGCCAGCTAAGCACAACTTTAACTGGCCAAGTTAGCTGGCTGGTAAAACTGAATGTCATAAAACCGTGGTTCCCAACCTTTTTTGCTTGTGAGCCCATTATACAAAGAGATGTCTACTTCTGACCCCTCTTCACAGGTTGCATATCTATAAGTAATGAACAGTTCAATCAGAGTGACTTTCCTTCCTCATATTGTTTCATTTGAATATGTTTTTGAGTCCTGAACAGATCAAACTATAAAGTATTCCACAAGAAAAATGCAAGACCAAATATCAATTTGTGTTGCAGAATTTAACTTTTTATTATTTCTTCCCCCTCTGGCGACCTCATAGATTAATCCTGCGACCTCTTCTTGGGGTCTCGACCCACAGGTTGGGAACCACTGGTATAGAAGAAACTCTAGTGATAATGTGAAACGAAAAGAGAAAATGTGTTTATGATCAACCTAACAAAAATTTGAAAAACAAAAACATACAACTATCCTTAAAAAAATGCTTCGGATGAAAAGTCGGTGATTACGACGGATGGACAACAATTATAGGCCTGATTATGACCCTGATTTTGCCATGGAAACTCCTTTTTAACAGATCATGGAAAGTCTGCACCAAGTTCAAATCTCTATCCTCCATCCAAGCATCAGACCATCCAGGACGATGATTATAATATCAAACATACAGTATTTTATTTTTTTATTTTTACAGCCACACTCCGGACAAATCTGAATGTGATCCTGTAGTTTGAGCAACTTAATGCAGTAAACTGAAAAAACGAAAACTGTAATCGAAAGTCAGTCGTTAACCATTTGATAGCCTGAAACAAAAAGACTAAGGTTTAAGCCAGTGTCCTTATTTCTGCCTCCAGAGCAGCTCTGCTTTTGATCTATGTTTGCTGACTAAAATTCTATCCCATACATGACAATATGTCAAACTAAAGGAAACAAAAACACACGTTTTTTTTTTATTCAATTATCTCAATAAATACTGTTTAGCTTTAGGGAACCATATACTTTTAATACACATAATTTCAAAGAAAACTCCCCTCATTTTTATTCTTCCTCAATCTGATCTGTCAGCAGGTACTAGTTATATCTGAAAATGATCGGACGAATGATCAGTGCATTTTTTTAAAATAATTCATATGTTTTAGTTTGAGTCAGGGGAAGGAGTCAGAACAGAAGCATAAAAGGAACACCACCAGTCAGTTCAATGGACTGCAGATGTAAAACTTTGAAGCGCTATTATTCAAATACATCCACTTTCCTAGAAAACTGGAGTGGACGACCTCTGAATTTCATCTTTCAGTGAAGGACTTCTTCTACCATGTCTTATAGGTCATTTCCAGGCGACAAGCTCTGAAATGTTGAAATATTGATACAAAAGACAAAAATCAAAGGTGGTAAAAGTTTTGGGACTAAAAAGCATGTCCTGAATAAGATGACGTATTTTATCCCAAAGTCACAATTATTAAAATAAATAAATAAAAAGAAATCTATATATATATTTAAATTTAATTAACCTCAGCTACACTAATATATGAGCTAAAAGTACTAGACTAGTAATGGGTAAGGTACTTTGATTGTGCGATATAATAATAAACAAAGTATTTTACTATTCGCTACAGCAGCTGCCTGAGATGACAAAAAAAGGGCATTTTTGTTACATTATAGCTAATAGTGGGCTGAAGCAAAGGGCTGTGTGAAAGATGCTGTTTATTAAATAATTTTTCACACTCCTAATCATTAACAGAATTATCAAGACCCTTTTAAACAAGGTTAATTAGCTTCATTATATTGACATGTTTGATGAGCTCCTACTGCCATCCACTGTACGGGACTACAGGCTTTGATGCAAGGTGCCAGTACATTATAACATGTTGTATTTTTAACAAACAAGATCATTTTCATAGAGATCACCTCTCACATAAAACGCACTAAATAGCAAATGCCCTGTCCTTTTATAAATTCAAAATTCCTAAAAATGTGTGCTATTCACAGCCGAACAATGTGAACGTGTGTGTATCTGCATTGTGAGTATGTGTGAGTGTACCCGCTCCCTCCTGTGAATCTGTGAGTGTGTGTGTGAGTTAGTATATCTAAATGGGCCACTGCATCTCGACTTAGATCCACCGTGAGTGCAACGTTAACACACATCAAGCATGATTAATCTCTCGCTCTCATCTACAATCAATCACGCACACACACTCGCAGACATGTACACACACACACACACACACACACGGAGGCAGAGAAATCACAGAAATCAGCTGCTTTTCCTCCTCGGCTGCCATCTATCTCCTGTTGGACAGAACCAGATCTGTCTTGATGTTAATATTTACATAAATCATGCTTAGCCTCTTTGGACACCATGCTGATGATAGGTGTTTCAGAAAAATCAACGCCGGTGAAAAATCCTCTCACTCTGGGAAAGTGTCATTGAGTAGCTAATAATGACCAGTGTCAACATCATCAATCTGCAGTGGGCTCATAGGAGGAAAATACACCTTCACACACACGCGCGATGCTATGTTAAAACCATGCAGCTGCTACTTAGCGCTAAACATCCTTCATTTTAAATAACCTACATAGCTTTGAAACTATAGAATTGTAGTTGCACATAAAATTTTGAGCTATAAAAAAACAAATACAGGTAAAAAAATATACTGGATGTTTGATATTCAAGCTTCCTCTCCCATAACAATGATCTGTTTGGTTTAGCCTGGCTTTGAAGCTCTCAGACAAAGGCCACCTTTCACATTAGCTTTGTCCTTTCCGGATGTCAGGAGCACTGAAAAAATAAATACCCTTGCTCAGAAAACACAACAAAAACTTAGTTTATCATGTCCAGTCCACGAAAAAATCCTCACCGCTAATTTCAGAAATGACCTCAGTTAGCTTCCTACCCAACTAGAGCCGCTCACACTAATACCACGCCACCACTGTCCAAAGCCTCACCTGTGGTGGGGTTGAAAAATGGAGTGAGACGGGGTGGGGGGCAAATGAGAACTGTGTAAGATCAATGTGATTACATCCAACTACGCCGCAGACCTAATTGGCGAGTGTGACAGTGTGCAGAGCTTGTCATCTCCAATCATTAGGCCTGTCAGAGATCCATCATATGCTCGGCTAATTAGGAGAACGCTAATGAAGCTGGCAAAACAACTCCTCTTTTAAGACAGCTGAGTGCATTCCGTCGCTGGGGTGGGAAGTGTGTGTGGTGGTGGTGGCGGCGGCAGAGAGGTTTGTTGGAAAAGAAAGCGGAAGAGCGTGTGGCATCACGGAAAGGATAGCCGAACCCTGTAGAAGAGTTGAGGTGGATCTACATATGGTCTGTTTTGGTAATGACCAATTAAGTACACATGAAAAGCTCCAAATCAGCAGATTTAAATGAACGTTTCAATAAACACACTGACCTTTAACCAGATTTATGAGTTTATGTAATTTTAACAAATTTGATGGTTGAATGAATCATTGAAGGTCAGCATGATAGACCTGCTGTCTTTAACCACAAACCCTTCAAGAACGCTTCATTTTCTGGGTGCAGAATAGAGAGACCGAGTGACATAAAAGAGAGGAAAAGGAGAAGGAAAGGAAGAGATTTTGCTGTGAAAAAAAACAACTCAAGGTTGGGGCTGTCCCCCCCTCCCCAATCAAGGCCTATCATTTGCCATCCTCCTATAACTCTTGCCATCACTACGGCGCAATCAATTTGTCATCACTCTTTGTGTGCCATGCAGTTCTCCTCAACCTTATAACTTGCAGCTGTGAGCGAGGGAGGGAAGGAGGAAGGGAGGGAGTAGGAGATGGGGGGAGGAGGAGGAGGAGGAGGAAGAATGAAGGGTAAAAAAAAAAAAAAAAGGAAGCTGCCAATAGTCTAAAATGAAACTCCTCCTTCGCCTGCCTCGTGTTTGTTCTCGTCCGCTCATCAAAGAAATAAATGCCTAATGTTCTCTCCCGCTCTCACTGCCGGCACACTCACTCGCTCATTCCAGTTGAATAAAAAGCCTTTCAGTCACCCTACTATGCATCCATCCATCCATCTATCCGTCCATCCGTCCACCCATTCCTTTGCCCCCACCCATTGTGTCCATTAGTGCTAAAACATTTTGATCAAGTAAGGCCCTGGGCTGAGAATACATACTCTCTCTCTCTCTCTCTCTCTCTCTCTCTCTCTCTCTCTCTCTCTCTCTCTCTCTCTCTCTGTGCCAGCCTCTGATTGACCATTAGGGCCATTGATGAATGTGGCTGTCAGAGGGCAGACAATTAAATCAAATATGAAACAAAGCCTCTGTGACGGGCCCTTCTGATGGAGCAAACCAGTCTTCCGCCTCACGATTAGGCTAATAGTTACATTTTTCATACCACCGTATGTGTGTGGGTGTGTGCAAAAACTATTGCATGCTTGTTTATATGTACTATAAAGTCAGTGCAGCATGTCTTCTGTGAATGCACCACAGCACATATGTAATTATCTGTGTTAGAATATGTGTGTGTGTACTGGTAGGCTGTAGGCAGACTGTGGAGCTATACTTCTTTGAGAGTTAAACAAAGTTTCAAACAAAAGCATTTTATTGTAAGCCATTTTACCTTAGCACACTTTGGCAACATGGCTTACAATAAAATGCTAAAGGTCATGCATAAATCATTACTAATTCACTATAATAAATATGAATGGTAATTGGTGTTTTAAAGCCACATCTGCTACAAGATAAAAACTACAAAAAAAATATGGATTTGTTTTTGTTTAATTGACTCAAAATCTCAAAATACGAAAATGAGCACAAATTATTAGTCTCGTAAACCATCTGCTGAGAACACTTCACCCTCTACTTCTCTGGGAATGTGGAATAAAAGCTGAGTTCAGTTCTTTATCCACGTCAAGTCTGAGGCGAAGGGGGAAAAAGTAGGAAATCTAAGCTCACATAAGTGGGGACAAAATAGATACAAAGATGTAATTAAACAATGTTGTTAATGGCTAGACGTTTGTGAGGCCAGACGTGACTTCAGCAGGCCCTTCTTTGCTACCAGAGTGAGCGAGGGAGGGAAGGCAGGAGGGAGAGGTGATTTATTGACACTTATCGGGAATGAACAGATCAAAAGCTCGGCCAGATGACAGGTGATCAATCAGGCATCAAATCAAAGATGGCAATTGTCCATTAAAGCTCTCTTCCAGTATACACTCCCTCCCTGGGCTGTGAAATAATCTTTAGACTACAAGAAAAGTCTTTCCCAGAAACTGAAGCGAAGGAGAGAAAGAAAACAGACCGAGCCCTGACCAAAAACATTGATGGAAAATCTCTACTATACTTATACTTACATAAGCTACTATGTTAAAGTCTCAAAGGAATAGAAAGTAAAGACTAAAAACAAACTATAAGTATAGTTTTTATGTGAAAATTGTAGAAATATACTGATATGATGGGGGATAAAATATAGTGCATATAAAATACAAAAAGGCCACTGAAACCCAATATTGTGTATCAAAACATATTTCTTGTAGAGAATAACACAGCAACATGATGGTGTAACAGTGTCACTGGTAGGCAATCAAACACACACTATGTTAGGGATATTAGAGTAATGTTTCAATGAGGACAGAAAGAAAAATAGAGAGAAAGATCATAGAAGACAAATTAGGCTAAAAGAGTTTACTTTGTGTAATTTATGGGCATGTTTTAAAGTTAAGCCGACTTCCCCAAAAAAAAATCAGCAAGCATCAAAGGTCTCTGTGACAGTCAGCTGACCCTGGGGCTCCACCAAACCTCTCCAGTATGGATCCGCAATTCCACAGTCAATATCTCCAAGTAGAGGAGGAAGAAGAGGTGGAAAGACCAAGTTCTCTGAGGCGAGGAGAGAAAAATGAAGATGGGAACGCGCTCACACTGGCACTCTTTTCCAGGACACATGCACTGGTACGCGGAGGCTGACCTGTGACCTTTTTGAGAGGCAAAAGGATGATCGCTCTGACTATGGTGTCACACCTGTAAACACCCAAACCGACTTTTCATGACATACATGTATGAAAAATATGAATAATCTACTGACTAACAATTATTTACTGTATCGATTAATATGAGCATTATTTTCTTTATTGATTGTTTTGTCTATAAAACATCACAAAATTGTAAAAACAAAACAAAACATGCCAATCACAGTTTTCCACAGCCTCTTCAAATGTCTTGTTTTGTCCAACCAGCGGTTCAAAACCCAAAGAGCCTCAATTTGCAGTGATATATAACAGAGAAAAGCAGAACATACTGGAATTTGCACAAGCGGCTGGCAACTGCAAAGGTTTGACATTTTTGTTTGAAAAGTGCCTCAAATGATTAGAGATTAGGGATAAATCTTGGTGTTGATCAACTAATCGACTAACTGACTAATTATTTCAGCTCTATTACAAACCATGGAAAGAATGGCCTTCATGGTGTTTACTAATTGTACTTAAAGAAAAAAGAGGAACAATGTGGAGTTAAGGATCTTTGGAATTCTAAAAAATCCATGGCAAGATGTATAACAAAGGTGTAGTGGTTGATATTGCACATCAGCTGATTATATTAGATATTATTATGACAGAAATTACAGGATAGGTCTAGTATGATATGGCAAAAGTTGTGTTGAAGGCTCTAGAGCTGTGTATATAAAGTATACAGAGTGCTATAGATGTTTGCCCTTTGCTTGTTAGTTTACAGTACACAACAAAATATGTTGTTGCAGTTACATAAATGCTACTATGTGAGTGAGGGAAATATCAATGAAAAGAAACTGAATGAGGGAGGTGGGAGGGGGGGCACAAATAGAGAGAGGGGGAGAGAGAAGGAGAGAGAGGGAGGTAAATTGCATGCAAACCAAAGCCAGTGCGTACCTGCGGCGCGCCGAGGCGCTTGCTGCTTCCTCCGCGGCATGTCGGCTTCTGGGGCCCGGCAGGGAGTTCTTCTCTGGCCCCGGTGATCCGAGGCTGCCTGGGGGATCCGCGAAGCTTTGAAACACAGTTTTCCCCCCTGGGTGCGCTCTCAGGGCTCCCACATAGATCGGGGTGGGGGTGTGTAAGGAGGGGAGGGTGTGCAGTTTTCGAACACAAAAAAGAAATCAGACGAGGAAGAGCCAGTAGATGCGAAGATAGTAAAAAAGAGAGGGGGGAAATCAGTGTGACTCCCCCGGTTGGCTACTCTCTCTGTCGGTCGCTCGGTCTCTGTCTCGCCCGCTCCGACTTGGATGAACGCGGTGGGAGCAGGAACAGAGGGGGCTCCGCGTTAAAAAAAAAAAAAAAACAGAGAAGGGAGGTTTGTGCCTCCGTGTGATCCTCTTTACTTGGCGTCGGATGCTGCAACAGGCAAGCTTGAAGGGATAAAACCAAATGATCGCGTCAGTCAAAAGTCCGCAAACAAGGGGACAACACATCAGGAGCTGACACAACTGAAGCCCTGCGCCTCCTCTACGGTTCAACCTCTCCGCCGCTGATAGGCGTCACGTAGCTCCTTGTCTCTTTCTCCCTCTCTCTCTCTCTCTATCTCCCCCTTTCTCTCTGCCTCTCTTACCCCTCTCACTCTCTTTATGTCATTCCCTGCCTTATTCTAGCCCCGTTTATTCCAAATGAGCAGGTTAATCAGAAGCTTTTAGTTCTGGTTTGAAATGTGCGTAATGTCAGTCATATTGCAGATGGAGCTAAAGAGAGGAGCAGACATGCAGACACATGGTAGCCTAACGAAAACACACATATACAGTATCATTCACAAGCAAACACAGTCTGACAGCGTGATCTGAACGGAAATACATACTTACTTTACGGGCTGATCCTCCGCCGCGCTATCCATGAGGTTTTCGCTTTTCCCTCCCGGTAATCACGCACAATTCAGAGCCAAGAGGTGGACCAGCTGAAACGTGCCTGAAACCATCTCATAGAAATCCATTCGCCTCTGGCAAGTCCTGTTGGTGGCGAGCAAAAAAAAAAGCCACATGCAGCTTTTTCAGTTTGTTATTCTCAGGACCGACAGCTCAGGAGAAAAAGGAGGAGGAGGAGGAGGAAGAGGAGGAGGTGACGACCGGGACTGGTCGCCCACACGCTGCCCTGCCTGGCGCGCCTACGATATTTTGTCCGAGAGCGCTTTGAAAAATCCTCTGAGGGCAAGTCACACAGTCAGTATGTATGCGTGTGCGTGTGCGTGTGTGAGCGCGTGTTAGTGCAACTGCGCGTGTGTGTCGGTGTGCGTGAATCGATGAGATACGTGCTTGATTGGGTCTCCCTTGTTGTAATGTACATGAGGAGGAGGGGACGGGCTCAGGCTGCTCCCATGCATGCAGGCTGGCTGGAGCGCACGGATCAACCGAGCTCTAGCGCCTACTGCCAAACACTTTGTTGGCCGCTGATGGTACTTTTCTCCCTTTTTTTTCGTTACGTGGCCTGATAGGAGCTATTTAAATCAGCCACGCAGCGAATCAGACGTGTCTCCCAACACTGCGCTCCGCTCTCCTTCCTGCGCCTCAAGTGACCGGAGAGGCGCAAAACCCTCACTAAGAGCTGTCCCTTTTATTGGCACTGAATGGAATAAAGTACTTTTTTTCTTCACAGGTAAGCTCAAAATCCTCCTTAGTTGAGATGTAGGTTATTCAGATATTTTCGGGAGAAACCGTTGTTCCTTTTTCTCGCAGTGTTTCAGCGAGGAATAAAAGTTTTTGCATTCAGCTGAGTTGGTGAAGTCAAGTGGATAAAAATATGATCCTATATTTTTCAGGCAATCCTCAGGGTGGAACGCGTGGCTCCACGGTGGTGAAAACAAAGGATAAGGGATTCTTGAAGAGGCAATGGAAGAACAAGTGAGAGCAATAAGGGTGAGTTGCCAAAGGCTGTCTTTCTCTCTCCTCCTGTCTTCCTCTGCGCCAGATGTGGTGCTGCTGCGCCTCCTCTCTCACGCTCGTCAATAGCTGGAGAAACAGATTTCTTCGTCGGATCCGCCGATGGAATCAGATCTCCTCAGCCTTTCTCTCCGTGTCGCTCCTCGGGTAAACCGGGGAGTCTGTCCGTTCCTCCTCCGTTCACCGGGCTCGGTGGAAGGATTAGTGATTGGTGACTCTCCGCCGAACGAGGATGTTTTCGCCCTAATCTCGCCGCGACTATGTGTGCCGCTCCACCACTGCATGCCGTTAGATCCGCCCAAGCATCTGTCCGTCTTTCCATTGGCGCATCCATCAGTGTCACACACACACATATACACACACACAACTGCCGTGCGCACCTTCCTTGTGATACTACAATACCCCCTCCCACCCCACACTGTACACTCAAACATAACACTCATTCACACACGCAAACACACACAAAGCGCGCGCGCACGCGGGCGATGGAGAGCTCTCCCCTCCGCCTGATTGACACAGTCCACTTTCTTAAAAGCCCAGCGAGCGAGCGCGCTGCGTTTTTGTTTGGCATTTTCCCTCCCAAATAGGAGTCCGAGTGTTTTTTTGCTTCTCACGGCGCCAGCATTTTATTCTCACTCCCCAATATCTACAAGAACAGAAAAAAACAACTTGTGTCAAGTCGATGAATTTTGAGGCGTGGAAATACTTTTACTTCCGCAGCATAAAACATTTCATTTTCATATTGCATTCCAGACTCAGCGGGGTTTTCAGGGCTTTGCGCTCGGATGAAAAAAACTTAAATTTGCTTGCAATATAATTCTGTTTATGAGAAAAACGGACATGAAACATGTGTACTTAATAAACGGGACCTTTACCTGCTAAGGTGTTCAGGAAAATGCGAGTTCTGTGTTGTGGTCAGCAGCAAATCTTATAGCATTTTTTTCTGTTCTTAATTAACTGAAATTGACGAGGTCGCTTCCCAACTTCTATACATCAAGTCAAAAATAAAAGTGGGTCTGAAATGTTTATCAATTAATATGAATAAAAACTAAAATCTGTCAAACTTATCCCAAACCAATTTTTTACATTTGCTTTACCAGTTTAATGAAATATAATTTAGGTGGGCCTACCATGTTTTGTTTTGTTTTATTTTATGCAGCACGCCTGGAGAAATGTTAGGTTATATATATCTGCTCTTTTTTGAAAATTAAACTCTAACTCTAGTGTCTGCTTGGCTGAAAGTGTCCTGAACCGGGTACATTGTACTCACTAATGGGGATGTAGACATATAGACATGACCCACTACGCCTACCTTATAGGACTATGTCTGGGGAGGGGAGGGGGGGTAGAGAGAGAGAGAGAGAGAGAGGGGGAGAGAGAGAGAGAGAGAGAGAGAGATTTAAACAGATGCGAAACACATGAATACAAAAATCACATTTATTATCACAAAATAATTATCTATCCTCTTTAAAGTCGTATAATCCTACAATTTAAAGCGTTAGACAGCCTCTGATATGCACTACGGATTTAGGTCCCAAAGATTTATGCCAGTCTGGCGGTGAACTGGGTTCAGGTAGGAAAACCTAACAGATCGTTGTGTGCCAGATGTGTTTGGAGAGAGTTATGCGCTTTCTGGGCAAATTTTGGCTTTTAACTTGCACTTGATGATAAATGTAAAACTGTGGTAGCCGCGGAGTTGTATGAGTTCTATTCTTTTCAACCATCGATGGGTGAAATAAAATCACGACGCCAATTACTGAGACTCTTGTACAAATATGAGTCGTGGAAACAGCCGCGTTAATATTATATACAAATACAAATACAAAGCCAGTAAATGGCCTTGTGTCAAATGCCATATAGTTAAATCAGTGTGCTTTATTTAAATGGCTGTTATTTTCATCATCATTTCACCAGGTACATGTTTGTTACTAGTAGGACTACATTTTCAATAATCAATGTTCGTACGAAACAGAAGCCAAATAATAATATTCGTTTTAACCTTAATAATTGTTCTGTTCGAGATAAGATCCGTTTTTCAAAACTTTACTTACGATTATGAAGTCAGTGACGTGCTGTGTGTGTGTGTGTGTGTGTGTGTGTGTGAGAGAGAGAGGGAGAGAGAGAGAGAGAGAGAGAACAGAGGCACACTGATCATCCATCTCACGATATTAAAACGTTTACATAAAACTTTCCAAAACACTTAAATGTGGTGAAAGCGACATATTTAAAGCTGCATTGTGCTCAAAGCACTGAGAAAAACACTGACCTGTGTTACAGAAAGAAATCTAATCTGTTTCATGGTAGGTAGAGCTGTGCGTCCTTTAATCAAAACAGCTAATATTACCCGAACTCATCGATGTATCAAACTGTTTGCAATCGAAGTTTGTTTAGTAGACTTCGGTGTAATTCTGAGTCAGATTATGCAGTTTACTGTATATGTGCTATTCCCTCATTAATTTTTTTTTAACTTTCAGATTATTGTGAAATAGAACAAAACTTTATGTTTTTGGTGCCAGATACAGTGGTGCGTTTCTCGTTTTTCCTTTTTTTAATGGTTAAGGACAATGGTAGGCTAATGTTTTAAATAAACTACATGAGTAAATCACCACAATTTAATTAGTGCCCTGCTTGTACCACACAAGAAAACTACTGCCGTAACGTATATTCAGATTTTGTTAATTCTTGCCAGTATGATAAATATCACAGAATCTCGCCGTGTTCGTGCCTGGTGAGTTTTGACGTTCTCACTGATATTAGTAGAAGTTAATTTAACTCTCTCGCCTTTGGTAGCTCGCAACTGTGATACTCAAGTTTCACTGATGATATGAACAGATTTACTTATTCCCTCTAAAAACAATATGCATCATACAGCGAAATGAATCTGCGGTGACATGACATTAGAGTTCGCTGGAATTATAGGACGTGGACTCTATAAAGGCAGATTATTATCATCATTACAGAGGCGTGGATGACTCATATTTGAGTGTATACTCGTGAGGGAAATGGGTATACAAGTGATGAAATTGTGGAATCACAAACAATTATAATACTGACTCCACCAACAATTAAAGATTGAAGCAGTGTGAGCACGCGCGCACACTTAGGTCCAGACTCCTATGGCTTTACAACCGTGTGTGTGTGAAACCGCTGTTTTACGCATAAAGGTCAGTAATTCGTGCCGGTGTTTCCTCAGTATCCCGGGTGGCGCAAGTGTGTGTGTTTGTGGTGTGTGTGGTGAAGGGGGGCTGTAGTGGGGGAATCGGGACCTCGCCTCTGCCTTCTGCCGCTGCTGTCTTTACGCACAGCTCGGAGCTCCAAAAGCCTCTCCACGGACGCACGACATGGCACGGTTTTGGCACTCACGCTGGAGTGAGTGAGTCTAAATTCGATCCTGTCGTTTTACTATTATTGTTATTTAGTAATGAGCAGGCAAGGTAAAGTCGAAATTGACTGACGTTACTTACAGACCTCATCTACGCACGGACATAACGCGCGCTGACACACACACACACACACACACACACAATACTATACAAATCTTTTTTTTTTTAAGATGGCATTTTGGTGACCTACAAAATATAATTTATCACATGGATGTGTCATGAGAAAAACATCTTTTTAGGTTTCATTCACACACTTTATCCCCATAAATATAAATGCGAGTTTTAAAGTTCCAATGTCATAATATTTTAGCTGCAGAGGCTTTGTCACAGTCCAGATTAGGCTTTATGGAAATTCCGCCCCCTCCTCAAATCACAAATAGGTGCGTTCGGTTCAGTAGAAACAGGGGGAGGTTTAGAGCACAACTACTGTGATTCATCTCTGAGCTCCACCACTCTACACCATCCGTGATTTACTCGTTGTTCTCTTCCTCTTCTTCTTCTACGATGATAACGTTGGCGTGGAGAGGCGGCGTGGCGCACCGGCTTAACGGCACATTGGTTTATGGTAGACTGGATAAAGAGCCAGGGGGAGGGACAGTCCGCAGTTCAGCTTGAAAAAAAATGCAGGAAAATAAAAAATACAAAAATAGTTTAGGGGACTGTATGTCTCCTAAACCCCAAGCTATGGCAGCCCCTGAACTGACCCCTTTTATCTGTTATCAGCATGACAGAACATTTGAAAAATGACTGATAAATATATGAAAGCTGATAAAGTAGTGTGTAGGTGACTGTGATATTGAGTCTAAAAAACATTTTCCCCTAAAACAAGAAAGAAAACATCTTAAAAACATTTTGCTATAAATTCTTTGTGGAAAGTACATTTACTAGAAACAAGTGCCGCTCCTTCAGTATCAAGTAAATGCTACTTCAGTCAAAATAAATTCTTATACTAAGTAGATTGTTATTGGGGGGAAAAAAAGAAATTATCTCCCTATTGAGGTGGGCAGGCTGAAAGGAGAAGTCCACAAGCCTCCTTTAAAGCCCTTTTAGTTTTATAAGTTGTTGTTTTTTTCCTCCCAGAAATCTGCTTTTTGTCACCGTGTTTTTGATTTTCCTCCTCTCAGCCTTAGGCCGTGCCTGTGGCTGGTGGCCAAACCCTCCTGCCTTTCCCACCTCAATTTGAGACAGACTGTTTTATTATGTAGTGGTTTCGTCGATATCTGAATCACCTCCAAAACTCGTCTTCCTTAACACAGAAGGCTGGTGGCTGGTGGTGGTATTCACTAAAAAAAAGAACAGGCGCCTATCTGCATGGAAAGAGAAAGAAAAAAAGGAGGCCAGGGTTAGACTCTCCTAAAGTAACCTCAGAAGTTACAAACTCCCACCAAAAACAAGACAAGGCATTGACAAGAGAAGCTGAAAAAGATTGAGTGGATGCTCACTTTCTACCTCTCTCTGTCCCTCCCTCTCTCTTTCCCCCTCCCCAGTGTCCTCCCTCCCTCCTGCCTCGTTGGGTGTGCTGCGGAGCTAGCAGGGTTGAGAGGGCAAGTGCTGACCAGCCCTCTTTCTTTCTCTGTCTGCTGTTACTAGGTCACCACACACACACACACACACACACACACACATACATACACACAACACAGACACACACCTCTCCCTGTGTTGCCACCAGGGAGAGGGGTAATTTAAGCCCTCCTTGATGTAGCCTATTCATCACTGTCCCGTGGTCCACGCTTCAAAATTAAAGTCTGATCTACAAAGTTAGAGTGAAATGAGATAAAAAATTGGCAGAGGTCACAGAGGGCCGGGCCAGTCAAAACACAAAGCTGCAGCTCATCTGGGCTGGTATGAGTTGCTGCTTTTATTATTTTTCGCTATATTTTGTGGCTTACTGGTTGTGATTTTTGTTTTTAGGGGAAAAAGTCAAAGTAATTCAATTAAATTCAATTTTGTTTATATAGCACCAAATCATATCAGAAGTTATCTCAGGGCACTTTTCATATAGAGCAGGTCTAGACCGTAGTAGAATAACTTCTTGGGAAGCCTGGTGGGTCAATGCCAAGTCCCGACTGATGCTTCATTAGCATGGCCTGAATCAGTAGCTATAGATTTAGGGATATTCTGTGTAACTATTACCAGTAAGACAAAATTGCAATTAAGTAGTGTACATGATATTATAAACTGGCACCTCTGCTAATATTCTGGTTAAAATGTGTAAAAAACAGAAATGGAATGATTCAAAGACTCAACAGCCTTAGGTACAAATTAACAACTTCTTAATCTAAAGAAAAGACACGTCCAAAGAGGGGCCCATGATTGGTCTCAACAATAGTCTTAATAAAATCAAAACACCCAGTCTTGCTTGCATTATTGTCCTAATTTCATTAAAATCCTGCAAACAACATTACAAAATAAAATGTTAGTAAAAGGCAGGTTTAAGATGTGTTACTGTTAACTGTTGTGTTTTATTGAAAATGGCTTTTACGTCCACATTGTTTGGGATCCCACAGTCCCAACTGCTGTATTTGTAAAAATAATAAAAAATAATTTTAAAATGAACCCGTTTTTTTCCGTCAAATATTTTTTCCTTATCTTCTGACATTGTTAAAACCCAATATGTAGACAATTATTGAAGTAGTAGTAACTGGTCCTTTTGACACAATCTGGGCTTGCACATTTGATGAAGGTGACAAAGTACTGAAATGACCATGAAACACTGTTATCACACCAAATAAGGAAATGTTTTATGTGTTATGCATTATTTGAGATTTGGGAGGGGTAGTGCTGCATAAAAAGTACTGTTGACACCAATCACAGATATAGAGATTATGAAAATCTATTGCATTTTACCATGGTTTACACCATGGGGTGTTTGAAACCCAAACTGAATTACTGTGTTGTTTTCTCTAGCAGGTCTTCTGAAACTTGTCATCAGCTCAAAATCATGTTTATAAACAATTCTTATAAAATTAGCAAAAGGCATTAAGTATCTAGCTGATAAAACAATGTTAAATATGTTTTTGGAGCTTTTTGTCCAGGGTTTCCAGGACTCGAAACTGCGGGTTAAAGATGCAGTGTAATGCTTCCTTCGTGTGCATTGGAGGTGGAGGATGAGGGAGAAATTAGTAAATTAGACTGCAACCATGCACATTTTTGCTGATATCCATACACCTATGACCCAGGATATTGCTTCTCCAGCTTCTACGACTCACAAGCTAACGAGGCCAAGGGTTGTTTTGTAGCATGATTTGATTGGATACATTGATGTATATGTTCCTGAATACAGGATGAGACACGAATAATCATTTTTAAAGAAAGACAAAATAGACTGATTTTGATATCTAAATACTGAGAAATACAGTGTGTTTTTAGTTATACAATAAGTCATAAACTGTAAAGTAAATTCACAGACTCAGATATTTTTAGAAGGAGTAGGTATTTCTGAGGAAATGTTTGTGTCTAGTGTCTGATGCAAGTCTGATGAGTTACACTGTTTATCAGCGTACAGTGTGACGGCACACTGCTGAGTGAGTCACTGCTTCCTCCTTACTGTGTACGTGTGTGTTTTGTGTGCATGTGTGTGCGGAAACCACGCTGACAGCTGCAGCTCATTACAGGCACTATTACTGATGGGGACTGCTGGGGGAAATTCCTTCTTCCACAGAGCAAACCACCCTGTTTACCACACACACACACACACACACACACACACACACACACACACACACCCCAACACACACACACACACAAGTCTCACTTATTCATAAACCAGAGCTGCAACATCTGTAACTGGAACAAAAATGAAATAGAAACATTTACTGAACATTTACTCCTGAGTGAAAAATGAAGGAAAAGGAAGCTATCTTCTATAAAAAGGAGCTGACACATATTATATCCTTCCAGTGGCTTGAGAATGAAAGACATCCCTCACCTGTGCATGAAGTATACTCTCCTACATGTAGTACACAGTAAGTTGTGTAGGTGTGTGGGCACATAAACATACACATACACAGACACACACACACACAGCCACAGGGTGAGCAAACCTAAGCGGAGATGAGATCACTGGAGCACTCTAAGCCTTGCTATATTGGCAAACAGCAGTGTCTCACACACACACACACAGCCACAGAGTATACAGTGTCCAGTGACGTTAATGAGAGGGCTGAAAGCCAGACACACATGTGCTAGAGTCATTAGGGAAGACTTCATAGCTACACTTAAGGCCACTACACTCCATTACTGTACTTCATTGGTTACACTGCTTGAAAATAGTGGTTTCTCAAAGTCAGGTTCAGTGACCACCAGGGCTCCTTTGAGAGCCCCAGGGAGTTCCTCTTTAAATAAAAAAAAGACCAGTTACCTGTTTTTCTTTATCTAATTTATTTGAAGCACTGCGTTGCAAGAGTACAGGGATCTACCATGGGCCTGAGAGCTCAACACACTGCAACACATGCAAATACGGAAAAAACAACCAAACACAGAAACGCGCTGCAAAATACGGAAAACGCAACCAGATACAGAAACGCGCTGCAAAATACGGAAAACGCAACCAGATACAGAAACACGCTGCAAATACGGAAAACGCAACCAGATACAGAAACGCGCTGCAAATACGGAAAACGCAACCAGGTACAGAAACACGCTGCACATACGGAAAACGCAACCAGATACAGAAATACGCTGCAAATACGGAAAACGCAACCAGATACAGAAACACGCTGCAAATACGGAAAACGCAACCAGATACAGAAACGCACTGCAAATTCCAATCTCAGGAACACCTGGAAGGAATTTCTTCAGATTTGGCACAAATGTCCACTTGAACAAGGATGAACTGATTAGAATTTGGTTGTGGTGTGACCTCACAAAACACGTTTTTTGGCCATAACTCAAGAATTGATGACCATATTTCACAGTTGGTTGGACAATGAATTGGTGACACTTTTGACTCAAAGGTTAAGGTCAATGTGGCCTCAAAATTACCTTGACATACACTATTTTGACCATTATTCAACACCATAAGGAACAGAAGGGAAGATTGTGACCATATTTCACACTTGGTTGGACATTGAATAGGTACACTTTTGACTCAAAGGTCAAAGGTCATTATGATCTCAAAATAGGTTTTTAGCCATAATTTAAGAATGAATTGGGCGATTCCAGATTTCACACACATGTTGACTGGGACAACACAATGAGTAAACAATAACTACCACAGTATCGGCTTTTCTCCATCTCGTCCATTCTGCCTTTCACTTCCTGTGTCATTCTGAATTTTGAGCGTCATCGGAATCACATGACTGCAAACAACGTATTGGAGCACGCCAAGCAATGAGGGGGCTCTATACCACAAAGGAATAACCTAAATCAAGCTTTGTCTACACAGGCAACCCTTTTTAGGAGGATCAGTTCATTGTTGGTTTTGGTCTTTTAATGGGATTTGTCAACGATATGAAAACACATAGAATCACACAAACTTCATCCTTTAAGGACAGACCAGGGAGTATTTCAGAAAGCAGGTTTAGTGAAAACTTGACGGTAATCTGGGGTTTTCTGTTCTGAGTCCGAGATCAACTTAACTCTAGATCAGTTACTATGTTCAATTTGGGAGCAGGTTTACTTCAACTAACCCCAAGTTTGGCTACTCAGCAGAACATCCGTCGAGCGTGTAGCAGGAAGGAGTTTGGCATCGGACATGCCATTTCCTTTTCTGAATGATGTCGTTGACATGGAGGCTCAACTTATTCAAAGAAGTTTACGTCTAGAGAGGGTGATTAGACCCCGGTTAGACATTTTGTCTTTCCCAGAGTAGTATTTGTGTGAATGTTACAGTTTCTCTGCACCTTCAATAATGTATCGAGTACACTAGTAAGGCAACCGTTTGTCCGGTCATCAGAAAAGTGTGGTAAAATAGTTTTTACACATTTTTGTGGTTTTCCCTGGGTATAGACCAGTAAAAGGGGAATCAAAAGATCAAAATCAAAGAGGAATTCCACAGACTTGCAGGTTTGTCAATGTTAATAAGAAATTAATGTATGTGAAGATATTAGGCAATGATTTATGATTACTTATCATATATTTAAGGGTTTCCCGGTGTAATTCGCTGCATCAATGGAACCGACATTCCTATCATAGCTCCATCAGTCAACGAAGGAAATTATGTTAACAGGAAGTCATTCCACAGCATTAATGTGCAGGTAAAGACGGAGTAGAACTATTGTCTTTCAGAAGCTTCACTTCACATGTACTGCAGCTAATGACAATTATTATTCTATACTGAAGGTAATATGTAATGCAGCACATATCATTACCAATGTTGAAGCCACGTGATCAGGCTCTGTCCATGACTCATGGATTTATTGTGAGTCTAGATTTGCACAGGGTGAGTGAAATGTTGTTCCTTCAATCCTTGTGGAATAAATGTTCAAATAATTAACCTGTCCCTCCACACTGCACATGATTACAGACAATTTAAAGGCATATTATTTGGTGACAGAGGGTACCCCTGCCTGTCTTCTCTGATGACCCCTTACCCTGACCCTGGACCAAAGCAAAGCTACAGTGCATCCAGAAAGTATTCACAGCGCTTCACGTTTTTCACATTCTGTCATGTTACAGCCTTATTCCAAAATGGAATAAATTCATTTCTGTCCTCAAAATTCTACACACAATACCCCATAATGACGAAGTGAAAAAAGTTTCTTAGAGAGTTTTGCAAATTTATTAAAAATAAAAAACTAAGAAATCACATGTACATAAGTATTCACAGCCTTTGCTCAATACTTTGTTGATGCACCTTTGGCAGCAATTACAGCCTCAAGTCTTTTTGAATATGATGCCACAAGCTTGGCACACCTATCTTTGGGCAGTTTCGCCCATTCCTCTTTGCAGCACCTCTCAAGCTCCATCAGGTTGGATGGGAAGCGTCGGTGCACAGCCATTTTCAGATCTCTCCAGAGATGTTCAATCGGATTCAAGTCTGGGCTCTGGCTGGGCCACTCAAGGACATTCACAGAGTTGTCCTGAAGCCACTCCTTTGATATCTTGGCTGTGTGCTTAGGGTCGTTGTCCTGCTGAAACATGAACCGTCGCCCCAGTCTGAGGTCAAGAGCGCTCTGGAGCAGGTTTTCATCCAGGATGTCTCTGTACTTAGCTGCATTCATCTTTCCCTCTATCCTGACTAGTCTCCCAGTTCCTGCCGCTGAAAAACATCCCCACAGCATGATGCTGCCACCACCATGCTTCACTGTAGGGATGGTATTGGCCTGATGATGAGCGGTGCCTGGTTTCCTCCAAACATGACGCCTGGCATTCACGCCAAAGAGTTCAATCTTTGTCTCATCAGACCAGAGAATTTTGTTTCTCATGGTCTGAGANATACAGTGCATCCGGAAAGTATTCACAGCGCTTCACGTTTTCCACATTCTGTCATGTTACAGCCTTATTCCAAAATGGAATAAATTCATTTCTGTCCTCAAAATTCTACACACAATACCCCATAATGACAAAGTGAAAAAAGTTTCTTAGAGAGTTTTGCAAATTTATTAAAAATAAAAAACTAAGAAATCACATGTACATAAGTATTCACAGCCTTTGCTCAATACTTTGTTGATGCACCTTTGGCAGCAATTACAGCCTCAAGTCTTTTTGAATATGATGCCACAAGCTTGGCACACCTATCTTTGGGCAGTTTCGCCCATTCCTCTTTGCAGCACCTCTCAAGCTCCATCAGGTTGGATGGGAAGCGTCGGTGCACAGCCATTTTCAGATCTCTCCAGAGATGTTCAATCGGATTCGAGTCTGGGCTCTGGCTGGGCCACTCAAGGACATTCACAGAGTTGTCCTGAAGCCGTCTGGCCACTCTACCATACAGGCCTGATTGGTGGATTGCTGCAGAGATGGTTGTCCTTCTGGAAGGTTCTCCTCTCTCCACAGAGGAATGCTGTAGCTCTGACAGAGTGACCATCGGGTTCTTGGTCACCTCCCTGACTAGGGCCCTTCTCCCCCGATCGCTCAGTTTAGACGGCCGGCCAGCTCTAGGAAGAGTCCTGGTGGTTCCGAACTTCTTCCATTTACGGATGATGGAGGCCACTGTGCTCATTGGGACCTTCAAGGCAGCAGATATTTTTCTGTACCCATCCCCAGATTTGTGCCTTGACACAATCCTGTCTCGGAGGTCTACAGACAATTCCTTTGACTTCATGCTTGGTTTGTGCTCTGACATGCACTGTCAAGTGTGGGANCCTGACTAGTCTCCCAGTTCCTGCCGCTGAAAAACATCCCCACAGCATGATGCTGCCACCACCATGCTTCACTGTAGGGATGGTATTGGCCTGATGATGAGCGGTGCCTGGTTTCCTCCAAACATGACGCCTGGCATTCACGCCAAAGAGTTCAATCTTTGTCTCATCAGACCAGAGAATTTTGTTTCTCATGGTCTGAGAGTCCTTTAGGTGCATTTTGGCAAACTCCAGGCGGGCTGCAATGTGCTTTTTACTAAGGAGTGGCTTCCGTCTGGCCACTCTACCATACAGGCCTGATTGGTGGATTGCTGCAGAGATGGTTGTTCTTCTGGAAGGTTCTCCTCTCTCCACAGAGGAATGCTGTAGCTCTGACGGAGTGACCATCGGGTTTTTGGTCACCTCCCTGACTAGGGCCCTTCTCCCCCGATCGCTCAGTTTAGACGGCCGGCCAGCTCTAGGAAGAGTCCT